>JAQQSY010000624.1:0-14958 GCA_028646535.1 Procyon lotor | reverse complement strand
ACACAAACTCCCGCACCTTCCTCACCTAAACCAGCACCATGCTCCTGGTGGAGAATTCTCGCTGTATCTCCAAAACATTGAAGGATGACCCAAGAAACACCCAGATCAGTTCAAAAATACGTCAAAACACATGACGTGTTTTTGAACTGATTTCAGCAATGGATTGAAATGAGACACGCTTTCTTTTTTTTCATCTTCAGTGGAAAGGACGAGTTAGAATTTCAGTAACCAAGGCTTTGTGGTCAGATGGGCTATGTCTGAGGTCTTCTGGGTTACTTGGCGTGAGGTTGACAAGGAGTACAGAGGTGGGACAATCTTCCTTCGCCTCACCCAAGGGGCATGTGGAGCAGAAGCACCGTGGTCCCAGACCCCCATAGGAGCTGAAATATCCCGCTTTGCCAATCTACGTGCTCCAAAACCCGAAAGAAAATGAGAGGAGAGTTCTCCAGAAGGACATGTCCTGCTGGTCCCCACCTTCTGTGGCACCACCATTCCCACCCCCTCGGAAGCCTCGTGCCTCACCTACTCTCTTAGTAATGATCCATGAGCAATTCTTCCCGATGGCTGTCTTGCCTTGCAGGAACTGTGGCGGAGATTCCAGAATAACAGAATAGCTTTGTTAGTCTGGTAATTAAGACAGGAGTGACATTCAAACACAGCCTGGACAGGACGTGGCAAATTACTGCATTCTTTGTGTGAAAAGCTGTTCCCAGTCTGCTTTGTCTGCCCTCCTGGGATCTCATCATCTCCACTAAAAGTCAAAATGGGATTTTGTACCCTCTATTCCCTTATCTTTTTTCCCCCCTAATATGTATCTGCTTTGTGGGAGCTATGTTTGTCAAAATGTGCTAATTTATGGCATTATGGGGAAAAAATGAAACCTCAGCTTTCAATTCTTGTTCCTTCAGGCAGTTTTACTAAGGATCTCCTCCCTTCTCCCTCCCTCTTCTCTGTTTCTGGGGAGGTTATTTGCTAAACAGAGCATGTTCTTTTCTCCCCCTGCAACATATGAGGCAGGCAAATGGCCACTCGTCATTCCTTTTTCAAGTATGTTATACATACAGTTCCCTCACAGCTAATAGCTCCTTCTATTGTCCATAATTTATCACTGTCAGGGTTCTTTACATTTTATTTCCTCCTTATGTGTTTCATGAGAAATCTCTGCTTCCACTATTGTGGCCCTGGATTTCATTAGCCTAAGCTGCACCATAGCAAATAAATATATATTCTGTATCACACCAGAGTCCGCGTTCTTTGCAAAGAACGGAATGTTATTTTATCAGTCTGTTTTTTTCCCCCCTCATTTTCCTACAGTCTTTTTCTTTTCTCACTAAAGCATTATGAAGTGAGTACCAAAGGTATCCTGGGTAATTAGCCATTACAGTACTGTCACAGAGGGTTCCGCAGTCAATACAAAGATAATTTGGGCAATGGTGAATGACAGTGCTGTCCAGACTTTTGGGATAATCAAGGACACATCCAGCTGTACCAGACATCTGTCAGACCCATGAATCATTTCAACTGGCTCGACAATAGCCAGGCAGCCCCCGCGAAGGTAAACACGGCAGCAGGCGGCCGGCTCTCACTGAGAGCCGCGCTTGCTCTCGCAGAAAACCTGTCTCTGCGGCGAAGGCGGAATGGGAACCTTTGTGAGGTTCTCTGTTAGTTTACAGGAAGAAGAAGAAGACAGAAAATGTAAATCAAACGGTTAGGAGAAATAGCGTGCCTACAATGAGAACACTCATTTTTTTTTTCTCATGGCTAAAAATAAAGTGTACGCTCCAGAAATCATTTGGGAGCTATTGGTCACGATTGGGTTTGTGTAATTAACTCTGTTTTCAAATCAGTCCAGACTTTTTTATGTGCCCAAGTTCCACACCGTTCCGAGTTAGTATTCTGTAAGTTAACATTGTTTTTATGGCTTTCACATTCAAGGCTGCTCAGCAGAGGTGGCGGGCCGTTTATGGAGCACAGTGGGATGGCCTTCTCTTAGGACCAATGGCCCGGGCTACCAAGGAAGGGCATGGCATTGAAAACCCTCTAAAATGAGAACCGTGACAGCACTCCAGTTTGAATTAGATGCAACGTAAATGCCTACAATGTACTTTTTTAAAAAAGACTGCTTCTGTGAGAACGTCTGATGTACACACATGGCAGCTAGAACTTTGGGGACAAACTACAGTTGACCACCTGATGGCGAATCGACCACAAAGGGGTAGAGACAGGACCTAGTCTCGGTTGGGTTTGAAGTGATTCTGCTAGCTTTCCCAGGCTACCCCCAAACTGCAAAGACCTTCCTTGCTGAAACAGGGACCAAGAAACTTTGTCAATTTCTCACTCTTCAGCACTCTTCTGTGACAGGAAAAGCTATTCTTATACAAATCACTTTTATGAGTCACTTAATGGGCTATTCATTCACAGTTCTTTATAAATCCTATAAATGGCAGACAAGGAAGGGCAGAGGAAGCTGGAATGGAGCAGCTCAGGTGGGGGCTGCAATAAGGCACGGAGACCAGGGACCCCTGGGATGCTGTGCACTTGGGATCCAGGGAAACTCACGTGTCTATCATGGACATCAGGGTCAAAGGTGCATTTGTTTTTGATCTTTCTTTATTCTACCAACTTTTTAAAAATCACTTTTTAAAAGCAGTTCTTTTAAACTGCTCTCTATTGAGGTATAATTGAGATCCAGAAGACCGCACCATTTAAAGTACACAGTGCGATACGTTTGACACACGCACATCTCAACCCTCATTGGGTTGAGACATTTTCTGTCACCATAGATTCATTTGCATTTTGGAGAGTTTTATATGAATAGATGCATTCTGCATGTACTCTTTTTTGTGTGTACCTGGCATCTTGCACTAAGTATGATCTTAAGATTCAGCCATGTTTCTGCATTTATCAGTAACTCATTCCGTTTTATGATCAAGTAACATTCTATTGTATGTATACACCAGAGTTCATTTACTCAGTTCACCTGCTGATGGACGTTTGGCTTATTTTCAGGTTTTGGCAATTACAAATAAAGCTGCTACAAACATTCATAGATGTCTTGGAATGGATGTATGTTTTCTTCCAACTGGTTAAATATCTAGGAATACAATGGCTGCAGTCCACTGCCAAATTGTTTTCCAAAGCAGTCATATCTCTTTATACTCCGCCAGCAGCGTATGAGAGTTCCAGTCCCTTCACCTCCTGACCAACACTTGATATGGTCAGTTTTAGTTTTAGCCGTTTTAATAGAGGTACGGCAATATCTCACTATGGTTTTGATTCTCATTTCCCTAATGACGAGTGATATTAAGCACCTTTTCATGCGCTTATTTGCTATCTATATATCTTCTTCACTGAGGTGTCTGTTCAAATACTCTGTCCATTGTCAAAAACCTGTTTTCTGGACTCTCCCCGTTCTGATCCATTGATCTGTTTGTTTATTTTACATCAACCCTACACTGTTTGGATTCCTGTAGCTCCATGATTATAGGTCCTGGTAACTGGCAGCGCTTGTCCTCCAACTCTGTTTTCTTTTTCTAACTTACTTGGCCTATTCTAGGTCATTCACATTGCCATACAAATGTTAGGCTCTTTTTGTCACTATCAATAAGAAAGCTAGCTGATATTTTTATTAGGGTTGTATTGAATCTATGGGTTAATTTGGGAAAGAAGTAACATTTTAACAATACTGAGTCTTCTAACTTATGAACAAGGTAGCTTTCTTCATTTATTTAAGTCTTCCTTATTTCCTCTCAGTCATATTTTGTAGTTTCCAGTGTACAGATATTGCATCTTTTCATATTTATTCCTAAATATATCCATTATAAATTGTGTTCATTATAAATGCTATTGTTTTTTAACATCAATGAATTAAATTATTGGTATCACTTTAGATTTCTGGATATTATTAGTATGTAAAAATACAACCAGTTTTTATATATTGATCTTATATCTTGTAATACTGCTAAATTCAATTATTGGTCTAATTGGACAATCTAATTGGTGCATTAGATTGTCTTCTTAAACAATTACTTGGCTTGTAAATGAGGATAATTTTATTTCTTCTTTTTTCAATGGGGATGCTTTCTTTTTCTTGACTGATTGCACTGGCTAAACCTTTCACTTCAGTGTTGAACACAAGTGGCAAATGCAGACATTCCAGTCTTGTTCTTGACCTTAAGGGGAGGGAATTAAGTCTTTACCAATAAATATGATGTTAGCTGTAGGATTTTTGTAGATGCCTTTTATCAGGTTAAGGAAGTTCCCTCCCCTCCTTAGTTTGCTTAAAGTTTTTATGGGATATGAATGTTGGATTCGGTCAAAGGATTTTTTTATGTCTATTCAGATGATCATGTGGGGTTCTTTTTAAGTTTATTATATGGTGATTGGTTTTCTAATGTTAAATCAACCCTACAATCCTGGGATAAACCCAACTGATCATGGTATATTATCCTTTTATATGTTACTGAATTGACTTGTTCATAATTTTTACATCTCTATTTATGAAGGATAACGGTCTCATGTGGTTTTCATTTCTTATACAGAACTGGTATTATTTCTTCCTTAAATACTTTTAAAACAGCTTCTTGATTGAGATATAATTCACATATCATACAAGTCACTCATTTAAAGTGAGAATATTTTGCCATTGGCTGGTAAAAATATTTTGCCATTGGCTTCCAGACTGCATCCCCTAGCGAGATTTTTTTTTTTAAGGATTTTATTTATTTATTTGAGAGAGAGAGAGCATGCAAGAGAAAGTGCACGAGTGGGGGTAGGGGCAAAGGGAGAGGGAAAAGCGGACTCTGCACTGAGCACAGAGCCCATCGTGGGGCTCAGTCTCACAACCCTGAGATCATGACCTGAGTCAAAAATCAAAGTCAGGCGCTGAACCAACTGAACCACCCAGGCTCCCCTCTTTAACATTTCTTAACTGGGTATGTGGGCGATGAACTGTTTCAGCTTTTGTATATCTAAAAGTTCTTTACTTCACTTTCATTTTTTAAAGATTTTTTTCACTGGTTTAGTTTTAGCTGGCAGGTTTGGTTTTTTTGTTTTTGTTTTTTTTCCAGTACTTTATAGATGTTGTACTGCTGTCTTCCTGTTTGCGTTGTTTTTTTGACAAGAAATCTACTGTGAGTTTTGTATTTGTTTTTCTATCCATAAAGGGTCTTTTTTCTCTGGCTGCTTTTAAGATTTTCTCCTTACCACTAATTTTGAGCAATTTTATTATGGTGTGCTTTGGTATGTTTCCTGTGCTTCTTATTCATTGGGCTTCCTAGGTATATAGGTCTTTTTCATCAAATTTGGAAATTTTTCAGCCATTTTTTCTTCAAATATTTGTCTTTTTCTTCCTCTCCTCCTTTATTCTCTCTCTTGGGTATTCTACCATTATATTTATTGTTCTGCTTGAAGTAGTCCCACAGCTCACTATTGCTCTTTTCATTTTTCTGGATCCTCTTTGCTCTGCGTGTTTCATTCGGGATAGTTTTTGTAGCTAGGCCTTCAGGTTCACTCATCTTTTCTTCAACAATGTCTAATCTGCTGTTAATTGCTCCCAACATATTTTCCATTTCATATATTGTAGTTTTTCATATCTGGAAGTTCTATTTGCATCTTTTTCTATCTATCCTGTCTCTACTTACTTTTTGAACATATGAGATGCAGTTATGACTGTGTTAATGCCTTCTTATGCCAATTCTAATATCTAGGTCAATTCTGGGTCAGTTTCAATGGGTTGATAATTCTTCTATTTATGTCGCCCTGCTCCCTTATATTCCTGATATTCACTGATCAGACATTACACACTGGATTGAGTTCGCTACAAGAAATCCCTAGTCCATGCTCTTACATGCTCAAGGAGCAGATGTCTAGTGGGGCAGACCCGTGAGTGAGGTGGGCCAAGATGAAGCAATCTCGTGCACATGTGGTGCTGTGGGGACAGTTGGGGTTCACATTGGCATCAGGAGACAATAGGGCACAGTGGCAACTGGGAAAAACTGTAGGAATCTGCTTTTTAGCTCCAAACAACTTACTTTCACCTAAACACCTGATTTAAACTGATAAACTAATGGTCCCCACCCCCGAGTGCATGCTGTGGCAGGCTTAGGCATAGGAAGCTATAGTAGGTCTTAAGGGGGCATCTAAATAAGATACTGCTTGAGCTGCCCTGAAGAAGATAGCCCATGAGGGCCTGCTAGCATGTTCCTTTCCTGTCAGTCATCATTCTGTACTCTACCAGTTTGGGGAGTTTTTGTTCGTTTGGTTGGTTGGTTGGTTTTTGGCAGCTGGGACCCAAAGGGAACCATAGTGGCCAAGACTAAGCTCACACGTCTGAGGACCTTCTAAGTATATCCTTTATGTTCGGCTTCCATAGTTCACACAACACGGATTATTCACAGGTTCCAGGTTCCAGAGCAAACAAGTCTCCAGGAGAGAAAAGGGAAGAAACGGAGCTGGTCCTTGGCCGGAAGGAATAAGGCTTCAGTAGCCTGGGAAGTGCAAGTATGAGGCCACCTGGTGAGAGCAGAAGGACTAGGCAGAGCAACAAGCCGCCCATGTCCTTTTAAAGGGATGAACTTGGTCTCACCCTCCAGTACTGGCTTTATTTTGATATTCATGTGTCCTTGGGAATCTTGGAACAAAGCGATAGTTATTTGTAGATCAGTTCCACATTCTCACTTCACCTTTTTTCAATGCCAGCAGCAATTTTTAAAACTAAAACAAGTCCATCTAGGAAGGGAATTGGGGTCATGCAGACCAGGCCACCTTCGAAAGCCATGGCTGCACAGCTCTGAGGAGTGCCTCCCTTACTCACCTCTGAGGATGCCATCCCAAGGGCAAGGGAACAAGGTAGCCTTCCAGCCTTCCTAAATCCACAGCAAACAGGTTATCCCAAGAGCTTTTTTTTGGTGGGGGGAGCCCATGAGTAGCCTCTAAAAGGACACCAGATCTAAAGTAACTGACTTCAAGTTTCCCTGTATTTATAAAGCCACAGTGGGTTCTGCCAAAGTAACTTATTCATTTTGTGCGATATTCGCTACAAATCATAGATGCTGGGGCGCCTGGGTGGCTCAGTCATTGGGCGTCTGCCTTCGGCTCAGGTCATATCCCAGAGTCCTGGGATCAAGCCCCGCATCGGGCTCTCTGCGCGGCGGGGAGCCTGCTTCTCCCGCTACCATTCCCTCTGCTTGTGTTCCCTCTCTCGCTGTGTTTCTCTCTGTCAAATAAATAAAATCTTTAAAAAAAAAAATCATAGATGCTGGTATTACATTGTTTTAATGCACATGGAAAAGTACACTGAAGCAGTCCTTGGGAGTCAGGGGCAAGAGTTGAGGCTAATTCAATGAGGAAGACAAACCATTTGGAAGGCTGAAGGAGTCACTAGGAGTAGATACTAGCTCCACATGGGTGAAACTGAGATGAGTTTGTAGAGTGGTTACAAAGAGAGATGGCAAAAAAGGGGGGAAACCTGAGTTCTTCGCCCAGATTTTTCATCTTGGGTCTATTATTTAACCTCTCTAAGCCTCAGTTTCTCCATCTGACTAATGGGTATGATATTAGCCCTTCCCCCATTGAATTCCTGAGGAGACTTGAGATAACGTAGTGCTTTGTGCTGTGTCTTGTTCAGGGAGAGCACCCTGGACAGCATCTAGCAGCCCAGCAGCAGATGAAGACCGCCACAAGTACTAGAAGAGCATAGCCTGGGCAGTGGATGGTCATCAGACAAGAAGTGGGCCAGAGGGAAGCCGGCAGCCAGGCACAAGTTGAGGGCTGGAGAGCCTCACGTCCCTAATGTAGCACCTGAGTCCAGGTTCCTCAGTGCTGACTGCACCTTAGAATCAGATTTAAGAAGGTTTCATTCATTTGTTTTGTTTTTTCAGTACCCATGCCTGGACCTCACCCTCTGCCCCATACTGAATTGGTCTCGTATGGGACAGAGCATGAATATATTTTTAATGTTCTTAATTTCTCAGGTGTTTCTATTATACAGGCAGAGTTGAGAACCACTGGTTTAGATGATGCAGGTCTAGGTTTTGAATTCTGTGCCAGAGCACAAAGAAGCTCATGAGGGAAAGAAAGGAATCTAGAATGATTCCGGGGATCAGCCATTTCCTGAAAGAGGAATGACCATGGGAACACAGACTCGAAGTCCCTCGGGGGTGGGGACAGCAAATGTCTTCACACATCAGGGCAGGGCAGAGTGATAAAGCCTCTAGGAGCCAAGGATGCACCGAGACGCAAGAGACTAACTCTTCCTTGGGCAGACTTTCCAGAAATATCATGTGCTCAGCAGTGTGTGGGTAACCTGAGAAGACAGAAAACCAGGGGGAGAGGAGGGAATGGGCTGGAGGCCACAAGCCAGCAAGCAGGGATGGAGAAGAGGAGTCTCAGAAGGTGGGGTCGGGCCGTGTGAACCAAAACCCAATGGTGAGTTGGGCAAGCCCTGCTTGGTACCCAGCTGCTGAGTGAGGCTTTCCCTTCTCCCGGTCTCCCCATGAGCACCTTGCTTCCCCCTGGCCCCAGTTCTGTGTAGACACGCTGCCCCTCCGGGAAGTGGTGGTCGTTCTGCTCTTCCTTGTGTGGCTTCAGAGTCCCTGCTGCTGGGGGGCAGAATGGCTACATGGATTCTGATGGACCTTTCTCGCCGCAGCAAACTCCCCCGCCCACCAGCCCCTCTACGAGCAGCCTCTGCCACACGGATTTCCAAATCCCGTCCGCACAGACACTGATTCACCACACCTTTTCTTTCTTTCCCCCTTGACGGCCTTCACTGAAAGGCTGGTTTTCCCACAGACACGGAAGTTACACAGTGTCACAAAATTGGAATTCGCATAATCTCTGAGGGAAATTCCTTACATCTTGCCAAAATATTAGGACAATAATGCATCTTTATTCTGCTTAAACCCTCTTGCAAGGCATCAGCCCAGATAAGGGCTGGACTGATCATTTATTTTTGTTTAGTTTTGTGTTTTTGTTTTTTAGTTTCCCTGAAACTTTCTGTGAGGTCAGCAATTAGCTTTGAGCTCCAGCTCCAGAGTTCTCCAGGAGTCCAGCAATAGCTATCACATGATGGGTGGACAGGAAAGGGCTGACCAACACCCCGAAAAACAACCCAACGTTGATCATGTTGTGCTGATTTCTGGAATGTATACACACACACACATTTCACAATCCTTATAGGCCAGAAACACACACACACACACATAAACATACACGTAGGTACACACAGATGTATATATACATGCTTATATAATTCATGACTATGAGAAAGTATTGGCTGTGCTTCCAAGCCTTGACCCAATCTACAGCCTCAAATTATCCTCCCTGGCAAGCTCTGAACTCTCTCCATGGAGTAAATTTCCATGTGAAAGCGTTTAGCTCCATTTAAATCAAATCCAAAGATCTCACTATCCAGTATTGCCTTTTCATAATCTGCTTTAATTGTTATTGATTTGTGTGTTTGGAAAGTGCCCGGAGATGGCAAAGGCCTCCCATCTGTTTCGCTGCTGACCGTTTGCTGGGTGATCTCTAGCTCATCCTTAGCTCTTCAGTTGGCCTCTCTTTAGCACTCCTGCAGATGGGTAAACCTTCTGCCCCACAGAGCTCCCTACGCCTGTCGCAGATCAAATTATCAATGAAAAACAAACTGGTAAATAAGAGGCAATTAAATAAAATCAATTATTCAAAAGCAGACTTAATTTGGGAAAGCAATTGGGGCTTTATTCAGTAGCGAAGAGAAATTCAAAATATATATATTTAAAGTATTAAATATAACATATGTTAACATAATGTTCTAATATAGATAATATACTAACATACTAATACATATATAATGCTCATATATAATGTATGGTATTAATATAGTAACAGATATTATATATTAATATATATTCTAATGCACACACACACTAAAATCAAAACAGGATACTCAGGGAGAAATTTCTGCCCCGTGCTTGACCAGGGCAGAGCGCTGTGTAATAACCCTTCTCAGCTGATCTATGACAAGTCCTATCGCCTCACATTGTCTAGGTATAGGCTCTCAAGTTTTCATGAGGGGTCTGAGAATTTTTAGCTATCTTTTGGTCTCTGGGTGACTGATAATGACAGAAGAGCCAGTCGTGGTCATGCTGTGAGGAAAAGGCTAGGATTATGGTGGAGGAAGTTAAAATGTTACAGAACATTTGAAATCTACCAAGTAGTTTATAATTATCATCAGTAACTTGTCCTCATAGCATCATCATTTATACTTATCCATGTGGAGAAGCTAAAATTTAAAACTCATCTACACCACTTCTTAGGGCTGAGTAAAAGAGACCTAGTTCAAGTCCTCCCCTCCACAACAAGAAAAGAAGAATTCAGCTGCTGTGTGACAGAGAGAATGATCAGAAGTTGAGTTTTGTAGATCACTATGACGTTGTATAAATAAAGAATAGCAGGACTTAACATGTGACAACAAAAGCCCTCTTTTTCAGTAGATTGGGTAGAAACCATTCCATATCTGGGTTCTAAATCTGTTCTAGTTCATTTAAATATAGTTGAAAATGGAGATTCGAGGGGGAAGGTAGAGGGGAATAATTTCACCTCTTAGAAATCAAGCAGCTGGGGAAATGTTTACATGGGACAGTGAAAATGCTAAACAAATTAATGAAAATTAGCTTTCTATAGCTTAAGCTTTAAGGGCAGCAGGAGATCGGTATTAGAGCAAGTAGGCAGGGCCGTGTGCCAGGGAAACCTGTTTTGGAAAGGGAGGTCCTGGAGCCAGGGGATGTGCAGACGTATTAGAAACATGAGATCGTCCAGACAAATGCAATTTATCAAACTGCATGTAGCAAAGAGCTTCCTTCAAGGCAACGATGATTCATTGGGGAAAAGAGTTGGGAGGTTAGTGGTGCAAGGAGTGAGTCATTTAGGATGAAATTCAAGTTGCCCCCAAACGAAAAGAGCAAACAAAAAGAAACAAACAAGTAAAAAACCCGTGCCTTCTTTCTTCTAAGTGATAAGGAAGGGTCCCCTGCCCTGAAGCCCTGAGGTCCCATCTGGCTCTGCCCTAGAAATGCTTTGATTCTAAAGGAAGTATGAATTTCCATGTAAGTAGGAGGGAAACTTGCCCTTGTTAACATTATCTCTAAATCATAGGTTTATTTTAGGTTTCTGTACGCAGATTCCTTTTTGTTTCTCAATCTGGAAAAAGGGGAATATCTTAATTTTTTTCCCTTGATGTTGAATGGTCATTCCCCACATAGAATTTTCTCTGCGCGTTTATTTATAGAACCCAGATATTTAAGACATGTGACTCAAGTGATTAAAAATTGCTACATTGTGGTGACTCAGCTACATTTGTGATGGCCTAGGGAAACAAAACTAATAGACAAAAACCAAACAACAAAAAAAGCAGCTTAGGTAACTTTATGCACTACTTGTTGCTCTTGGTTCTGGGATTTGTCTGCCTTGCCCTATTGGTTCCTAAAATTGAAAGGATATACTTTGGATCCAACGGAAGGACCCAAATCGACCTTTTCTTATAGTCTTTTTCTTTTATCTCTGGTCTACTTAATGACTATGTACTCATGCTTGGAAACATCTGACAAGAATATCACCACTCCCTATTGCTATGCCTGGGCAGACATCACTAATGGATCGTGGCACTCTCCCCTTTGCGTTTGGATGGAATCACGCAATTTTACGCACTGTTCAAAGCAGCCACTGCCACTGGCTGGAATTAACATGTGAAATCAATCCTATTTGATGTCCTAGGGCCAGTCCTCAGCTTTTGAAATTTTAAATACTTAAGGCAGGGTGAGAATCATGCCAAAGCGACACTTTTTTCATAACTTATATATACCAGAAACTAGAAAGAAACAATAAAGGGAGTAGCAGCATTCATAATCTGTTATCTATTTTGTTGCTGTTCACTAAACAGATTTGTTCTATGTTGGTTGCTATTTAAATGCAACATAATTACATATTATGGAGTGTGTGTGTGTGTGTGTGTGTGTGTGTGTGCGTGTGTGCACGCGTGTATGTATCCTACTTTATAGAGGTTATTATTTAGGCTTTGCCATAACTATTTTTGTTTCATTGGAATACATAAATACTTTAGGGAGGGAGGCTTTTTTAAGATGAGAAGATGGTTTTTAATTGTTATGGCTTTCTTTGCTTGGAGCTGATTTTCATAATTAACACATATTAGAGTCAAATGCAACCATGTATTTTATGCTCACTGGAGTATACAAAATTTAACTTCTCTCAATGGGCTGTTTGTGCAGTAGAATTTTCACAATGGCCTCTGTACACTCTGGTAATGGTAAAATAATGTTAATGTGCCAATCTTTACCATCTATACCATCACTAGTACTAGATCAAATTTTTGCAGAGTGTACACAATGTCACATTTGCTTGATGAAAATGTCCATGGCGAAATTTCATTTTAGCAATTCAAGACTCCAATCAGGCGGACTGATCAGCAGGTACAACCTGAAGGGCCAGAATCAGAATGAAAGGGGTGCAGAACCGTGATAATGACTTTATTGAAACAATACAAATTGTAAGCCTGAAGTTCTGTCCTTCTAAACTTCTTAATTTTGCTACCGACATTTATCGGAGGTGGACTAGCTCTTCATCAGACCCATTATCTCTTCTTCCTGGGCACACAGCTGGACTGCATCTCCCAATCTTACTTGCACTTTAGTGCAGCCATGTGGCTCAGATCCAGTCCAAGGAATGTGAACAGAAGTGGTGCAAAGCCTCACCTGTAAAAACTTCTCAGACACATTCTCTGTGCTCTTTTGCGTCCTCCCAGCTTGACGCACACAAGCGCAGTGACCTTGGAAGTCAAGACTGAGATGGTAGAACCACTAGCTGGAAGGAGCATCTCTGAATAATCACCAGTTAGGAATACCCTTTTGAGCTTTAGGGGACAAAAGGGACAAAAGGCAAACATGTGCAATGTCTGAGCCATTGTACATTATTGGATATGTTGATTACAGCAGGCAACATTACAATGAATATATAGTTTCTCCAAGCAATTCTTTGGATCAGTAGTTTTCTCTCCAGGCATAGGGTGGAGAGAAGAAAGTAGACGAGGGGAAAGTATTATAGAAGAATGTCATGTCAAAGAAACTGAGACAAGGAAAGGTTAAGTAACTTGTTCAAAATCACACAGCTGGTAAGTGGCAAAGCCAGGATTCGGACCCAAATGGTCTAACTCCGGGGCCCACCACATTCGCCTATTTCCTGATTCCTGCTTGTCATGGTCAGAGGACTTGATCTTTGCTGGATTTCTGTAATGTGGTGAACTCTGACTTGTCTATAAGTACACTTTCCCCTTGGTAGTTTGTCTGAAATAATATCCTAATACTAATTTGTATGTCACATTCAACCAACACCTCTACAACTATTTCCCCTCAGTAGAAGTTAATGTTAATGTTAGGGACAGATTTAAAAGGCAGCGTCTACTGGGGAGAATATCACTGTAGACTCCAAAGCAGTATCCATGACTTGTGAGCTATGTTGCTGTTGCTTTCTTAATTTATCTGGTTAGTTGAGAGTTAATTAATACATGAAGGGGAAATGGCTGGTTCCAACACTGGGAGCATGTTGGTCCAAGGAAGCCTAGGAATAGCCATTTGGCATCTTTTGCAGAACAATTAGACCACTGGGAATACTCCTACCTCCTTAATGGGTTCTGATAGAGGACAGTGTCTAAAAAATGTAGGCTTAGAGCCACATTATCCAGGTTCAAATCTGAGTTCCTCCACTGACAAGCTTTTTCTGTAAACAAGTTATTTAACTTGCTCTAAGCCTTGATTCCCTCACTTGTAAATGGGATGATGATGATGATGATGACGACGACGACGATGATGGTGATGATAATCATTTCACCAACTTGTTGGAGATTTAATAAGATAACATATAAATGCATAGGAAATTTTCTAGAAATATTAACTATTTCTATTATTTTAAGGACTATAGAACTAAGGATCTAAAAAAAAATAAAGCCCCCCACCAAGCCAATTTCCATCTAGAGGGCCCTTGGGAGTGTATCTTAAAGATAATAATACTTAATTAAATGTAGAAGACAAATTGGGCAAAGCTGCATAATAAGGGAACTTAGAAACTGGCAAAACAAGATGCAACTCCTCTTTCTGACACTAACTCTCTGGTCTAGAGAAAATTATATAATCTCCATAAACCCCCGTTTCTTCACATCTAAAATGAATTAATAAATGCAGAGGTTTGCCTTCCTTGTCACCCCTTTATGCCTATTTTCTTCTATATGTTGCTCACTTATAAGGAACACCTTTTTCTATGCCATTGTGAAGCTAAGTTTAGCTTTTGGTAAGTTTAGCAACTCCACTGGCTAGGAAAGGAGAAAAGAGAGTTGATTTGGAAATTATCGAATTGTTTCATCCTTGTTGGCATCTTCAAAAGATAAAGAAGCAACAAGACATTTATTTAGACTTCCAATTTTTCACCCTCCATCCACATCAAGCCTCCCTAACACAGAGTTAACTGCCTGGCTGACTCCATCTTGGAGGCATGTTTTTATGGTTGTTGCCATAATCCCCCATAATGCTTTCAATAAGCACATCACTTTTACGTAAGAAAAAACATATGGTTATAGTCTTCTTTATTTATTTATTTTATTTAAAATATTATGTGTGCTCGGGTCTTGCTTACTAAGTAACAGTTTACCCTAAAAGAAATTGGATCTCCTTGGCAAAATGGGGTAAAGAAAATACAAGACATACAAGTCGAGAATAATTTGGTGGTCAGAAAGTAAGGAAGTGATTGAAATATAATGCAGACATGTTTCCTGTAGGGCTGGTTTGGTGTTTGCAAATTCTTTCAGTTTTTGTTTGTCCTGGAAGCTTTTTATCTCTCCCTCTATTTTCAGTGACAGCCTAGCTGGATATAGTATTCTTGGCCGCATATTTTTCTCATTTAGCGCTCTGAATA
>JAQQSY010000623.1:0-14959 GCA_028646535.1 Procyon lotor | reverse complement strand
TTCACTCCCCATTGGAGAGCTCCTCAAGGCAATTGACTCGAAATTTGAGTAAGCCTCTCTTCACTTACATTACTTGTGGGGGTGGAGGGGGGGCTTGGGGGAGTGGGGGTGGGGAGATTGAGTTTCATCCAGAGCAGTTTTGTTGGTTGTTTTGAAGGATGTAGGTAAGGCACAGGCAATTGCACCTTTATCTCTGAACTTTAAAGAAGCCACAGATTTCAAAAGAAAATAAATCTTTTAATCCTTCTACCGCTATTCTCACTTTTACTAAGTAACTGGCATTTAAAAGAAACCGTTACTGAGCATGCCTTCTGAGCCCTTTTGTGAGCGTTAACAAGAACTTCTCCTAAGAGACAAGAGCTCCTGTCTTTCCAGGAGATAGGTCCCATTGTTGAGTATTTAAGAACAAGTCATATTTAGTCAAAATAGGCAATTATTTTTATTTCACCAGAAGCAAGCTGAAAAGAATACCACAATACATTTGTAAGCCCATAGTCCGTTTCAGGCTTTGAGAACTCCTGTTGGGATCTGTGTGTGAGGGAAGGTAGTCCAGAGAGCGTCCTAAGGGGACCAGCAGGCAGCTGCACACAAAAGCAGGTAATGAAGTTTGAAAAATGCCAGCACCCACCTCTGCCATAACCAGTTCGTTGGTACCAAGGGGAGAGTTACATCATTAACAAAAGTGACCCAAAACTAAAATCTAAAATCTAACTAAAACCCCAAAAGAAATATATAGAACATATGTTAAGAAAACTAAAGGTTTTACTGAGAAATGTAAATGAAGGTTTTATGTAAGGCTAAATATAGAATATTTCTAAGTGGGAAGACTAAATAGAATAAAAATACCAATTCTTTCCTCTTTAACGTTGTGATTTACAATGAGAAATACATACGTGATCTTCCCCCAGTTCCTGGCACAGAGCTCCTAAAACCCTTTGAATTTCCTAACTGATAAGAATAATTAAAGTATCTTGTTATGCATGACAAACTTCTTTCAGCTACACTGGTGTTTATACTAATGGGGTAACATTTGGAAAGCCACTGGATTGAAGGCTGGTTACTGGATTGGGAACCAATCTTGTGATTGGAGGGGTTGCAACTTTCAGCCCTTCCCCTCAGCCTCCAGAAAAGGGAAAGGGGCTCAATCACCAAGGGTCAACCATGGTTATATAATGAAGACTCCATAGAAACCCAAAAGGATGGGAGGCAGAGAGCTGCTGGGTTGGTGAACATGTGGTGTGGGGAGGATGGCACATCCGTGGAGAGTATGGAAGTTCTCCCCCTGCTTCCACATACTTTGCCCACTGCAACTCTTCTACCTGGCTGTCCCTGAATTGTTTCCTTTTATAATAAAGCAGTAATCTTGTAAGTAAACTCTTTTCCTGAGTTCTGTGAGCTGCGTTAGCAAATTGATGGAATCTGAGCATCGATCTTTGGGAACCTCTGATACACACCAGTCAGAAGCACAGATGACAAGCTGGACTAGTGATTGGCGTCTGAATTGGGAAAAAGGGACAATCTTTTGAGCTAAGCCCTCACGCTGAGGGATCTGACGTGATCTCTAGGTACAAAGTATTTGTAAATTATGGGATAGCTATCTGGTGTCATAGAATTGCTTGGTGTGGAGGGGAAAAACCCCCCAGAGAGAGAGAGAGAGAGAATGTGCTGCCCAGATGCCCCAACGGAAAGATTTTGAATACCAAAAAAAGTACGATATCAAGAAGAATGGTAATTTTGACTGCATATCAATTTTAAAATTTTGGAGGGTCAGAGTCATTCCTCGTTACCGAGGCAGGCTGTCTAAAATCCCATTCTGTGTTTTAGAGTAAGGCATTGAGAACTCAGGAGTCTTCGGTCAAAAAACCCTCAAGAGTCAGGGATGAAATGGAGACAAGCACATACCATATGGCAATATCAGTTATGAATATATAGCAGCACATCTTTTCTCACTTAAGAATAGCAGCATCCCTGGGGCGCCTGGGTGGCTCAGACGTTAAGCGTCTGCCTTCAGCTCAGATCATGATCCCAGCGTCCTGGGATGGAGCCCCGCATGGGGCTCCTTGATCGGCAGGAAGCCTGCTTCTCCCGCTACCTTTCCCTCTGCTTGTGTACCCTCTCTCACTCTGTTTCTCGCTGTCAAATAAATAAAATCTTTAAAAAAAAAAAAAAAAGAATAGCAGTATCCCTGAGATCCCTCCAGTGTTGGCCACCCCGACCCTTCCACAGGATTCATTCTGACCACCCCAAGAGCTAGCAATAGGGGAGCCATGCCTAACCTGAGAGGGCTGTCAGGCTACAGAACCTCCACCTGTGTCCCTTTCTGATCCATGAGTGCCTATGCCAAGTCATTTGTTATGTTTTCAAAATATTCTCCCCTGCTAAGAGGTGTGACAAATGAGTTATTATTAAGGTTTGGTTGATGCAGTAACTGCCATGTTGGACAGAAAATAGGGCCCGGGAAGCAGAGGTGAGAAGTCTGATGTGCTTTGATGGATGTAGAGTCAAACAGCAGGTCTCAGGGAGAAGGTTGCTAAGAGTGATACAGGCGTGCAAAGGGCAAACAGATAGTCCCTGATCTGTAGAGGAAGGCTACACAAAAAGAAAAAGAGGGGGAAATGGAATACTGAGGATTCCTCAGACTACCCCTCTCCAATTACATAATTTTACCAAAGGTCCTCTGGTAACTGGGTCAGCTTAGATGCTGCCAACTCTGACAGATCGCTCTGGGTCAATTAAAGTTGTACCAAGCCAGGAGGTCACAGTTCTCCTGCAGGGTGTGTGTGAAACAGAGTAGGCCCAGAGTGTGGTGTCTTTGTTGGTCAGCACAGCCCCTCTGATTTGTGAGGAGAGGGAGTACGGCAGGTAGCAGGTGCATGGGTACCGGGAATGTCATATGTACGCCCTGCTTTGCACAGGCAGGCCTGCATCAGGAAAACTGTCGAATCCAAAATGCCAAAAGCATTTAAGGAGTATTGAGAAACATTGAGAAGGAAATCCAGTGCCGTTTTGCTTTACAAATCTTGATGGCCAAGATTTGGCATTTCTTTTTTGTTGGGGGAGGAGAGGAACATTTCTTTAATACAGAATAGTAGTTTGAAGGTTTTTTTGTTTTTTTTTTTTAAATCACAGGGTTTTTTGGTTTTTTTTTTTCTTTTTTACTTTCTTTGGTGTAAACAGAAAAAGATTCTAATAATGAAATTTTGTACTAAGAGTCATTAGACCAAAGTATCTGCCTGAAGCAAAATTTTATGGGCAAGTTATGAACCTGCAAACAGAACCTTAACTATTGTGATAGGAGCTGCCTGTAGTAATAAAAGTGAATTTGTTAAATAAAATATGTTTATAATTCACTGGGCTTGGAATCAGGTAGGTGGGAAGAAACCCCCTGTGAGTCGTTATGATTTTGCAAAATAGTCAAAAGAGCAGTTTGCTCGGTAGGCAGGTAGAGCAGTGCATGCCCTATTCTCATTATTATAGTATGTGATTTCATTTATTCATAGGGTGCCAGGGATGCGTGGCCCTTTTGAGCTGCTAAAACACAGTGGACAAAAGCCAGAAAATGAAATGAAATCCTGGCTTTAAAGAGACTGCAATTGAAATGTGTAAGCAAGTTCAGTTTGGCTGATGACAAGTAGCACAGAAAGAACATTAATGCGGTAAGCTTTTGTAGATCCTGGTGGGTTTTAGCAGCGATTTTGAAAGAAGGTAGGAAGGACAGGATATAGGTGTATTTGGAAGTTATTGTGAACAGCGAAACCAAAGGGAAAGAAAACAAGGCCTAGCCAAAAAGTAGGAATCTCACTGAGGCATGAAGACTAGAACCAAATAAAGGAAGAACCCAGACCTAATACTGTAGAGGTTGGAATTCTAAGATTTTTTTCTATAGGAAAAAATACCTTGGCTAGTGTATAAAAGAAGAAAAACTGTTCTAGCTTTTTCTATGTCTTCAGCATCAATGAGTGAGTTGAGGATCAAACACAGATTGAAAGGACATAGAAAAGAGAATCCCAGCTTAGGGAAGGTTGCACCTCCATACCAGCCCAGGTATTTTTGGTTGCAACAAGTTTAGTTCCAAAGCAGATTTAAAGAGAGAGAATTATGGGTTGATTGTGCCCCTTCCCCAGATTCATATATTGAAGCCCTAACCCCCCAGGACCTCAGCATCAGACTGTATTTGGAGATGGCACCTTTAAGGAAGGGTTTGGGTGAAATTGAGGCCACTAGATGGGTCTTGGTCCTTTCTGACTGTTGTTCTTAGAAGAAGAGGAGATTTGGACACACACGGATGCCAGAAATATGCACACACACAGGAAAGACACTGCAAAGACAGTGAGAAGGAAGCTGTCTGCAAATCAAGAGAGAGGCCTCACCAGAAACCAAACCTACTGACACCTTGACCTCAGACTTTCAGGCTCCAGAGCTGTCAGAAAATCAATTTCTACTTCAGCCACCTAGAAATGGCACGTGTTATGGCAGCCCTAGCAAAGTAATATAGATAGAGGGTGGGAGAGAGGGAAAGAGAAAGTGAATAAGAGAAAATTTAAAATATCAAGAAGGAGAAGCAGCAGCAGCATTAATTGAAAACCCAGTTAATAGTAGGCTCTAATACACTTACTCTAATAACTCTAATACACTTACTCTAAATACTCTAATAACACAGAAATACACTTCTCTGCCCTTAGAAATAATCGTTTCACAGAAACCTGAAGGCTAGAGAGAGCAGAATTACTCTGCAAAGTCTCAGTCAATTGTTTCTCCCACTAGTGTTGGAGCTCAGGTCAGTGACTTTGGGCCCTCTTTCCCCACCCCTCAAGGCCTTAATGAGGGCAGCCTTGAATGGCTACCTCCGTGCTAGGACTCCTCCACCCATGCTCCTGCTATGACCAGGTTAGTCTTCCTATAGTATCATTCTATAATTCTCTCACTCACAGCCTCACTAGCCATCCTTTATCCACAGGTTCAAATTCAAACTCTTCTGAAGGTCTACTCATCTCTCTCAAAGTCATTATTTCAGGTCCCTAAGCAGGGTTGTGCTCTCTCTCCCATCTAGACCACTTCATGGTGGAGAGCCTTCTGTCTAGAGCATTCTCCACCTGACTGCCCTCACACCCTGCTCTATGGCTAGTAATCTCTTGTTCATTTTTCAGGACCATTGATCTTCTTTAGAGATTACATCTTCCAAGAGCCCTGATTCTGGATTAGCTGGGGTTTTTTTCCCCCCTAAATTCTTCTTGTATTTCTCCCATTTTTGTACTCATCTTATTATATTGTATTTGAGACTCCAGTGGGCCATAAACTGGATAAGAGCAAACACCAGGATTGTCTCATGCCTAATAAATATAAGGTGAGGGAATTATGTATGCTTTAGAGAGGTCTCATTTGCACCGCTTTGGATTTCATAGACATTTGTTAATCTGACTAGCCCATTGTTCTGTGTAGAGGCTTAATAAATACTAGCTGAATTGAATGAAAAACCAAGTTCATACAATATGTGCTACAGAACAGAGGAGGGAGCCTGCGTATTGTAGCTGCCTGTGTTTCACCAGTAATTTCTTCATCCGACCCATTTTACCCGTCCTCACCCAAAGAAATTGTAAGACCACAGAGCACAGGATGGGAGGATTCCTGGAGGTCATCTAGGAAATGTGCCTGCTGAGAAGAGGGTCTAAAACCTTGAGGAAAGGTGAAAGAATTTTGGGGAGCCTCTGGAACAGGTGTTTCTAGGACCAGTCCAGCTCTGGCCCTGCTAGAGCAAGCTGGTACTAATCCCCAGGGAACTCAGAGAGGAGGGACAGAGGTAGGCTTTTGATCCAGCAGATTTCAAATCTAGCCAAAGCCCTGAACACTGCAAGGTTTGGTAATTTGGCCAAGGCCATGAAGCCAGCCAGGGGGGTGAGTGGGGCCTGGGATTGGATCCCAGGAAGTGTGGCTCCAGGGTCCACGCTTTTTACCAATATGCTTCATGGTAAGGTGAATTTCTTGGATTCTTCCACTGGTGGGAAATGATGGCTGAGGGTCTAGACCCAGACTTCCTCCCTAGGGTGGTTGAGTTATTGCTCTGCTTCTTGCATATTCGACGTGTCGGAGAGAGCCAGCAGGTCTGTTCAGAAGGAAGATTTTTCTCTCTGCAGGTCCAGATTCCTACCAGTGGAATGTCACCAGTCAGAATAGGCAGGTGGCAAATTTAAGTAATTAGTGAAAATCAGGACTCACAGTCTTGAGAATAATTAATGTTGTCTTCTAATCTCTTTCCTCTGGGGGAAACTTTGCATATTGCTTAAAAGAAATGTCATCTATGCCTCACTGTTTCCAGAACCTCACTGTGAATAGCAGCACTTCCATAGCTCTGCAAAAAGCATCACATAAAGGGTCTTTCCCTCAATTACCAGCCAAGTCTGGACATTTCTCTGCAAACCTGACACCACATAGGCCCCTGTAATGGTAGAACTGTCAGGAAAGGTCTGATAGGTTGTTAAGAGGTGACAGGGAGCTTCCTGTCCCCCATTACCCCATTGCCAGCTGCTACCTTAAGAGCAGTGACTGGGACCCCACAGAAGAATACAGCTTGGTCATTTTGAGGAAATAGAGAGTTGCTTCACAGGAGTGATACTGCATGGCATGCAGTGAAGGGGGAGGAGAATATTCACAGGTGAAGAGGGGCAGAGGTTGTAGTCAGAGAAAAGAACAAAGGAAAAGAGGTAAAAATGCAGGGAATAAACAAGGAAGAAAACAAATAAACACGGGTTTTCTAAGGTGAGAGGGAAAAATAGTGCAGAGGGAGACCGGAGAGCTACGTTGTGGTGAACCTTTGAGGCCAGCCGAAGAAATGGGTTTAATCTGGAAGGCATTAGAGCATCATTGAAAGTTTTTGAGGAAAGATATGCCAGAGTGTTATTATCTTAGAACTGGATGGGATCTCTGTTAAGGGAACAAAGAAGGGGGAGGACTTGGCCAAGGTGCACCCTTAACTAGAGGCCCGGGCTCTGTACACTGATCACCCACTCTTGGCCAGTCCGTTAATTATGTCTGATTGTATGGCATCTAGATGGTGTTAGCCATGGTGCTTTTCTGTTTGTTGTTTTTTGTTTATCATTCTAATCCCCATCTCATAAAATGCAGGGGAGAAACAGGGAAGGGATGATTGTGTTGGGGTGTGCTCGCATGGTTAAGAAGCAACTAGGAAACTGTCACATCCTGGTTGCTTAGCATGTCCCAGGCCGAGAGCTAAATGCGTTATATACATTTTCTTATTAAGCCTCATGTATGATTATCCACATAGTAGTTGGTCACATACTTTGCCAGAGATCTCACAACCACAAAGAGATGATGTCAACAAGATATGGAAGTATCCTAAATGTTTGTTGAGTCAACAAAGAAGAGTGTGTGTGTGTGTGTGTGTATTTTTATAAACATATACATACAGTGGACTACTATTCAGCCTTAAAAAAAGGATATTCTGCCATTTGCAACAATCTAGATAAAACTGGAGCACATTATGCTAAGTGAAATAAACCAGACACAGACAGACAAATACTGCATGATCTCATATGTAGAATCTAAAGAAGTCCAACAACTCATAGAGACAGAAGGTAGAATGGTCGTTGCCAGGCTGGAGGATGAGGGCTATGGAAAGGTATTTAGTCAAAAAGCAGCAAGTTCCACTTATGCAGGATGAGTAAGTCCTAGAGCCCTCATGCACAGCATGGTGACTATAGTTAGTAATACTGGACTGTGTACTTAAAATTTGCTAGGAGAGTTGATCTCAACTCATTTCACCACCGGAAAAGGTAACTCTCTGATCATGGATAATTAACTTGATTGTAGTAATCATTTTATAATGTATATACACAGACCATGTTGTATTCCTTAAGTATGATATGTACACCTTTTATTTGTTGATTATACTTCAATAAAGCTAGGAAAGGAAGATAGATAGATAGATTTTGGTGAAAGGAAACCATTTTTTCTTTCCTTGAAAAACCAAGTTCCTTCCACTATGCCTTCATCACAGGGTGATGCCCAGGGTCCCTTGAAAACCCCTGAAATCAAAGTAGGTGGACATAGTTCTGCTTTCCCCACGACTGAATACCCATCGCCCCTATCCTGACATTGCTCTGACTGGAGTGACAGCATGTTGATCCCCACCTGCCTGGTTCACTTCCCTATGAATCTGTGTGAGCATCACCCTGGCAATGGCTGGTCCTTACTTGGATGAGCACGCGCAGCAAGCTCCTGGCCAGATATAGTTCACCTCCCCCACTTCTGGGCAGAGAGAAACCACACATGTATTGTAACTTGATGGAAATCAACCCCCCACATGCAGGGTCAGATGAAATTTGAGAGGGGTGGGCATGAGAGCCAGGATGAGATTTCCTCCCATCACTCCACTCACCAGTCATATATCCTAACATGGGACTGAGAGAGGAGATGGAAAATTGCCATCTTTGGGTCATCTCAGTTTTGGGGTGCTTTTCATAGTGACAGCGTGTCACCACAAGGAGTTCATTCTGGCGTTAAAAATATCTTTTTCACATTGGGGAGGGTATGTGCTGTTAAGTGCTGTGAAATGTGTAAGCCCGAAGATTCACAGACATGTACCCTGGGGCAAATAATACATTATATGTTAATAAAAATTTAAAAAAATACCTTTTTCATGTAATATAATCCTTCAATTCAAACCACCTTCAAACCATGATAAACAGAAAGAAAGCAGAAGGCTGTTCAATGCTGGAAGAAGAGGTATGTTTTATATGTCTCCAATGCAGTTCTTTCCTGAAGAATTTTCAAGGATGATTTGCACTGCGTGATGCATTTTCTTTGCATTCTGCCTTTAAAATCCAAACTCCAGTAAGATGTAAGTCTACTTCCAGCTATTACAGATAACTTCCTTCTCCTTTTATCTCTCTATATAATCTCTCACTGTTTGTTCTTCAAGTCCAAAGCCACAAAGTGTATGTGGTGGTAAGAAACTCGGGGTTGGTGAAACGGTTGGTTGGAGCTTGGAATACCTGGCCTTTTTTTTTTTTTTTTTAATGGAACACCATCTAGTATCATTCTTCATTCATCCTACCAACATTTTTTGAGCACCTACTTATGAGGTAGACTCTTTGCTAGAAACTGGGTGCAGAGTTGTGACTTCACTGGAGACCCAGTTAGTCTTATTATAGAAGGAAGCACAAAGTGCCTGGTTTTCTCTATAATATGTAATGCGTGTCACAGACTGCATTAGCATTCCATCACAGTGGTCTCATCCTGCAGTTAAATTCACTTTCATCGTCAGTATACTAAGGCATTAGTAATACCACTCCAATATCATTGCAGTAGCTTTACAAAAAGGAATAAACTCTTGCATTCTTCACATGCTCATTTGTTAGGGGCTAAACGTCTATGGTCCCCTCTAAATTTATACATTGAAATTCTAACTTCCAGTCCTTGCTCTTCTGTTTTGCCATCTTGTTTTTTAACTTTTCATCCTTAAAAAAAATATGAGCTACAGTACTCTCCAAGTCGGAAAGCATTGACAGCTTGTCTTTGTTTACTGAAATCGTTGTATGGACTCCTCTGGTCCATCCTCTGTAACGTTCTCTCGTACCCTCGTACCTGCCTTGTTTGCCTTCTCATGGAGGGCCCACCCCCCTGCCTTTCCAGGGGAGACTTGCTGCTTTCTGATCATCCACACGCTCCTGGTTTTCTGGCCCCGTACCACAGCTCTCTCTTTCCTCCCCCGGAATGTCCTCCTGCCTATACTCACCACAATCATTTCTTCACTATCAGGGCTCATCGGAATAGCCATGAACCTGTCCCTGGTCTCCCCAACCACGTGTGACTCTTCCATCCTTTGAATTGCATTTGAACATCACTTAGGGTATTTACCTGACTTCACCTTTCATTTAGTTATGTTTGTAATGTGTTAGACTTCTTGCTACACCTGGGATTCTTTAAAAAATGAGGGTGCAGCTCTGTCATTTTGCCCCCTCGGAATGACACCACATTGGTGCACAGTGCTCGGCTGTGAGTAGGCAATTAAAGAGGCCCGGAATGAGGTTATGTTTTTCTGCATCATTTGAAAGCAGTCTCCAACCATACCTTTCCTTCTTGACTGTGTGGAGCACGGGTCGGTCACTGTATAGAGGATGCATGTGTGTCATCGGGTGCTAGACTGGCTGGACCAGAAAGAGCCAAAGTGAATAGTCAGCATCTTTCACTTGAATATCTGGAGTGCCAAGTTCAGTTAGAGTCCTGAAAATTTGATGACCTTGACTTTCCCTCACAGTGAACATCAGCAGAGGCAAATGTGCAGGTTCCCTCTTTGGGGGTGACACACTTGCTGCGGTCCTCCACGGTACCATAGGCCCGCCTCCTTTACCTGTGTCACGCACCAGGTGCTCTGCTTGTTCGAATTTGCAAGCCCTGGTCTAAATCGTGTGTGGCTTTTGCCATTTCCACAGCACCTAGCCTTGGATATTGCGCAGAACAAAAACCCCACGCTTAAAGCTTGCAAGTCATTTTTTAAAACTGTGCTCTGCTGAATACTAACACTGAGAATCCTGAATGATTTCCTGATGTACTTCTTCTTTCTGAAAAGGTGTCTCCAAGTGCCTTTAGAAATTGTAAATCGACAGCACACAAAGGCAGCATGAAAGTCACTTCAATGAATATAAAAATAAAACAAAATTGTAACATGTGAAAATGTCAAACCCTCATTAAAATACTGGAAATGTCATTTAATAAAAGAAGCTTGGAGATTCACATTGTTAAACTGAGATACCAAGGAACCTTATGCACATATTTTTAACGCATAATCAAGAGAAAGAACTGAACTGGGAACTGTAAGGAAAATAATTTTGCCATATGTACCCCAAAATGTAGTAAATAAACAATGAGCAGAGAGATGTTTTTACTCTTTGAATACAACATCAGGTCCCTAGAGCTGTGCTACAAGTCAACAGTGTGTATTGCATTGAGAAAAAGAACTCACTTTATTAAGCATCAAGAAAAAAATCCTCCACAAATGTCTTCTCTAATAGAAATCACTTTCATTGCTAATTTGGAATTTAGAGCAATAGCCTTTTATTAAACTATTTACAAATAGCTTTTTATACATCAGAGTATATAATCATAAGTCAAGCCGAGATTATTGCATTAGCCTCAAATAGACTCAGTCAGAACCGCAATGGAGATTTTTTTAATGCCCTTCCTTCCAATTTTACCCATAATACCTTGCAGTGCAACTTAATTTTGATATTGAGTCTTTCATAAAAGTTATATCTTGACTAACTCGGATAACACTGTTACAAAATTTAAATGAAAAACGAAACATGGCAAGAAGAAAAAAATTAACAGAGGTAGTCAGGGGACTCCAGATACATCTTCAAGTGAAAATAGAAAATATATGGAAAGTCAATAAAGAAGTGAGACAGAAAAGCAAGCTCCTATGTTTAAGCTGCATAGCAAGTGAATTTTTGCCAGCTTTGGCCTACTGACTTGCATAAACAGCACAGAGATCACGGGGAGAAGTCTGCGTGAGGAAGTTAGCAGGAAAGCATTCAAAACAAAATGGGCATTATAATTGGATTTTGCAATTATCTTTGGCTGCCTTTCTAGGCCGGTTATGGTATATCTTAACAGAGGAGAGCACAAGCTTTGGGCTTGGATTTCTTGGTGATTGAGGGCAAGTTACTCTCTCTGTCCCTCTGTTTCCTTATCTGAAAATTGAAAATAACACTGCCCACATCATAGGGCTGTTGTGGGATTAAAGGAGCTAATGCACGTAACACCCTTAGGACAACTATTGTTACCCTGGCATCCTTCATGTTGGTATCAAGGCAGATTGATACATCGAAAAGTCTAAATAGGTATTAAGCTTTAGATCAAGCACACTTGATCTCTTGACTTATTCCCTTTGAAGAGGAACTTACATTGAAACAAGTCATAAAATGAAAATGCAACATTTTTGAGCAAGAAAATAAAAAAGATATTTAAAAAAAAAAAAAAGTCGACCACTCAAAACCTATGAGCAAACAGATATAGAATGATTGGATCAGAATATCAAAGTGTTTTCCAAACTAAAAGTGCAACAGTTCTTTAGTTAGGTTCAGCCCCTGGGAGGGTAATGATGAAAAAGATGCAAATAACTGTGCCCATGATGTCACATGGTTAATTTGTTCTAGGAGAGTGTGAGCCTAGGTGTGTGGCTCATCTTTCCCCATTGGTACATGTGGGCCTCGACCTCCATGATCTGGTTTTTCCATTTGGCCTTTGCCTTAGCCGCTCTTGTTTGGGGATATATTTATCTTTCGCTGACAGTGGATTTGGTGGCAGTGGATTATAGGTGGTGCAGCTGTGTATCTATGAGCCGAAGAAATGGGTCTGACTCAAAGGCCAGAGCAGTTCTGAGAAACCATTTAGTAGGCCTGGTGTGGAGATGAGAGGACCTCTGGCCAGGCTTGTCAGGCAGATCCCAGTGGTTTTTGGTAACAAGAATCAAGAGAACCAGCCACATCTAACACCTACGTGGAGAGCAAAGATGAGAACCAGCTCTGAGTACAAGTGAGGGGAATGGACAAGTACCAAACGGGAAACAAACCAAGTATCAAGAGTTCCGGGCAGTCTATCAAGGACCAGGCTGTCCAGAATAGAGCTGGCACATAGTGGGAGGTCAATAAATGAACAAATTAATGACTGTGAAGAAATGAATGAAAGAAAGGATCATGGAAAAGCAAGCAAGAGGATAGGTATAAGCTGTGTGGGGGAAAGTTGAGGGGGCTTGATGACACTCTTTTGCCTCTACCTGAGAGTGGCCAGCAGCCTCCTGTAAGATCGGAAGGGTGATTAAGTGTGGCTAGCTAGGCAAGTCCTAGTGTGAGTACCCAGGGCATTGTGCTTGTTTTAGTAAGGAGTAATGAGGGAAAAAAACAAATTGTCACTTAAAAACTACGTCTCCTAAACCTAAACAGCTTCTTTCCTTTTCCGAGTGCCCTTTTATTCACAGGTCTCGAAGCAGACCTTTGTAATTCCAGCTCCCATGGTTCTGGCTAGGTCTCACGGGATCTGCACAACACTCTTTGTTATTCATCAGGGGTGAAATTCTCTGGGGTCTACCTTATTCCATTCATTCCTGGCCTTGTTTAGGATGAAGGAAGGAGAGAAGGAAAAGGAGGAAAAAAAGTAATGATTTTTTACAGATTTAAGTTGAACTTTATTGAGAGAGAGTGAAAAAAAAAACAAGTCTGTATAAAAGAAAAAATGCTGTTCCTTCCTATCTCAGTGTTTGTCAATATTCCTTACCCAGGATTTCCTAAGAATTTCCTAGATCTCTTCTTAGGACTAGCCCCTCAGTTTCCCAGCTGCTGGGAGTATTAGTTGCTGATAGCTTGACTGAAATTGCTTTTGGCCACAGGGCCATGCCGATTCCTAGAGAGCAACCCACAGTCAATGACTGGATGGTAAGGAGATACAGAGGTCATCTCGGACTAAGACTGCCCCTAAGGATAAGTTGAGCTGCAAGTGAAATGCCTATCCACCACCACTCCTGACTTCCTCACTTCCCTGCTGGAAGCACACAATTGACTGCCTTAGAGTTCTCTTCCAGGGAGCCCCATCTAAGACAAGGCATACCATGTTTAGGGACACATGTCACATAAATTTCCAATAGGAGAGAAAATAGACCAGCCAAATATGCCGTTTTGACTAGCCATTGACCAGATAGTCATGATGTCAAGAGATGGTTAGCCTAAAGGAATGCTTCTAAGTGGCAGAATTACATTTGGAAAAAACCGAGTTGTTCCTTTCCCCATGAGAGAGATGACAAAAGGAAGCAAGGTATCAAAACGCGGGCACCACTGTTACCTAGAAATAGTTTATGATTTCTCACATTGCTGTGTAATTTGGATAGTCTCTCATTAAATATAGAATAACATATAATCCCTTATTGAATCCAAACAATTTCAGTAATGTTACAACCCTCAAAAACTCAGCATGAGTAGTTTATGTAAAGCAGTGAATAGATGGGATTTAACGACTGTCTTGGGGTTTGGTAAAACTCTATGGTAGTATTTGGATGATTGTGTCCAGGAGTAATTGTTTCATTCATATTGAATACCAGGAAGGCCTTAGGAATTAAATAATTTATATTGAATTAAGTTAAATAATCTAGCCAACAAACCTAATGAATCATGCACTGCGTTCTGATTGGTAGAGAGGAGACAGTAGCCCCCAGAGAGTATCTGCTTTCTCTATGTAACCATCCAGGCATGCTACAGATAAATTTGCAAGTTAGCCAATATAGTTGCAAAAGATGAACTGACTATACAGATAGATACTGAATTCCCCAGGGTCTGAGCTGACCAGTGCTGACTTGGTGGTGAATACTAAAAAAATTATTACAGAAACAATTTAAAGTTAACCCTCAAATTTAGGAAATCAGTTCAAGTTATGCAGCTTGAGAAATTAACCGTGTTGTTCTAAGATCGCTAATTACAGTTAAGGAGAAGTGTGCCTTTAAAGAGATATACTTAAAGCAAGAACGGTAGATTGGCTTCTGTCAAAATATTGAGCATCTGTAACGATAAAAGATGGTCAAGAGGAAGAGTAGGATAATTTCTATGAGATGTATGTAAAATTACCTCTTATTTGCCATAGTCATTTTGAATAGTAAACACAGGGTTAGAATATTATTTATCTCTGAGGATTTTGAAGAACATGCCATAAAAGCAAAAAGAATCAATGAAAAAGATGACTAAATGTTTGATGTATTGTCAATAAACACAATTAACTTAAGAATTTGCAAGAGCTCTGCGTGGTGCTGAGGTGGATGTCATGGTGTTAGAAGCTGGCGTTTACAGAGTGTGCCCTACTAAAGCTTTTTATTTCTCTGGGGAGGCTGTTTTGTTGTTGTTGTTGTTGTTGTTGTTGTTGTTGTTGTTGTTGTTGTTTTGTGGGAAAGAGCCAGAGTATCAAA
>JAQQSY010000622.1:0-14959 GCA_028646535.1 Procyon lotor | reverse complement strand
GAAGGAAGGAAGGAAGGAAGGAAGGAAGGAAGGAAGGAAAGAAGGAAAGAAGGAAGGGAGGGAAGGAGGGAGGGAGGGAAGGAAGGGAAGGAAGGGAAGGAAGGGAAATGTTCCCCGCACTCCACTGGCCTCTGGAGAGGCTCCAACTCCTTCCCATGTAGAAGAGACCCCTCTGCTACCTGGCCTTACTACATTCGTCCTGGCTCTCGCCATATCCTCAGCTCACTTTCTCCCCCCGCCAACTGAACGCACTTTCCTCCATCCCAGGGCAATTTCCAGCCTCCACACCTTTGCAGGGGCTGCTTCCTGTCCCCGGAAACCCCCTTCCTAGTTCAGAGGTCAGCTCCTCTGGGAAGCGTTTCTGCCCCCACCCCGCTCCCTAGCTCTGAGCAGGGGCCATGATTCCGTCTCTCAAAGCTGAGCCCTCATTCCTTCCTCCAGCCTTCTGTGCAGGTGGTCATGCCCACATCCATACTCTCCAGGCTCTGAGCTCTTCCGACTCAAGAAGCATGTTTCCCCAGCCCTGTGGTCCCAGTGCCTGTCTGGCCCAGGGCTGGCCTGGGGCGGTTGCCAACGAATGATGCTTGGATACATAAATGGTCATCTAATGAATGGAAACTGTCCGAATAACAGCCCCTGCTCTGATGACAAAACATTGACAATTTAGATCAAATTAGTGGCATAAAGAGTTAAAGCTGAGTGTATAAACTCCAGTTTTATAGATCTCTTTCCCATCTAACTGTATTTGTTAAATTTACAAAATAAATACTGTGTACTAGCCCAGTGCAAAGGAACTCCTTCTTGAACAGCAAACCTACCAGGCACGAGCAAATAAAGCAACATTTTTCCTGGTGATGAATAATCATCTATTTACACGCTAACTGCCCATTTTCTAAGGAGGCATCAGATTACTCATCTGCTTAATTAAAGTCTCCTCTGTTCTAACAGGAGCCCAGCTAAGTGATAATTACTGCTGGCATTCCCTAGCACCTCCAAGATTGGAGAACATTGCAGACATCCTTACTAAACACTATTTCTCAAAGCAAAAAAATCAAACTGAACGTGTTAATTGACTAGTACTTGGGTCTGAAAGGTAAATTCTCAACGTCGGGCTGAGCCTGTTACTCTACAGGCTAGAAAAAAAATCGTCATGAGAAAAGTGAATGTTTCTTGAGAGTTTACTGCTTCATCGCTCTTATTCCTTTTACATAGTTGAGGGAACTGAGGCACCGAGATGGAAGTAGCTTGCTCATGGTCTCACCCAGGCAGTGGGGCTCTAGAGGCTGGGATCTTGCCATACTTCTTTCCTCAAAAAGGAACTAACACTTATGGAATGCCTACCATATGGTACTTTATGGAACACCTGCCAGTTATTTTCCTACGCATCATATAGTTGTCTCACTATAATCCTATATTGTAGTGCTTAAGAAAATGGTCCAATTTGTTTTGAACTAAGGTATAAATACAAAATAAAGTCTCTCAGGAAAAAACCTTTTGTCCCATCTTCCTTCCTACTTAGATTGCTGGTGTGAGGACATGATGCCTGGAGTAGCAGCAGCCATCTTGTGACCATGAGGCAACAAGTCAATAGACTGAGGATGATGAACTAGAAAGAAGAAAATGTGTTGCTGTCACTAAATCCTTGTACCAAACCTCGAGCTATCCACTTCCAGACTTTTTGTTAGGTGAGATAATTGATTTCATTTTCTTTTTCTAATGATCAGTAATTCTTTTAGCTACAGATGAAAGTATTCTTGTTGGGTGTGAGAGCTTTGAAAGGGTCCTGACACAGTTAGTGCTCAGTATTGTATCTGATTTTTACAGATGAGGAAATTTGACTCAGAGAGTTGAGGTCAATGTTACATAGCCAGCAAAATCTGAACTCAGGCATGCCTTCCATGGTGTTTACCATACTCCCTCACTTGGTCAATTGGGGTTGACCTTTTGGGGCTTTTTTTTTTTTTTTTAAGATTTTATTTATTTATTTGACACACAGAGAGAGATCTGTGTGGCAGAGAGGCAGGCAGAGAGAGGGAGACGAGGAAGGAGGCTCCCCACTGAGCAGAGAGCCCGATGCAGGACTTGATCCCTGGACCCTGAGATCATGACCTGAGCCAAAGGCAGAGGCTTAACCCACTGAGCCACCCAGGTGCCCCTCGTGGGGCTATTTTTATGCCGACTCCTAACCCAAAGTCCATTCTCTTAGTGTGATTCTGGGTCAACATGTCAGATCAGACTCCCATGTTGAGTGGGTACAGATGTGCCTTCCCTCTCTGCTCTTCCTCCTGTCCCTCCCCTGCACCTGACCCATACTCTCCTTCCGGGTGGCCCAACCTCTTCTGGAACATGAGAGCGTCTGTCCATTGTGCCCAAGAGACATCTTATCCCCTGCTTCTCTCCTGACCTCTCTGCCCCACCCCAGCTTACCTCCTCTCCCTGCTCTCCGGTCCTCGCCCCTGGACACCCACGCTGATGACGTCACACCTGCCGCTGGGCCCTGGCACTGAGTTTTCCCTCCAGCCCACACTCCGAGCGCCCTCTCCAATTTGACTCACACTCAGTCCTGCATCACAGAGTTTGGGCTCCACTCTGCAATCTCACCTTCAGTTCAAACCCTCATGTCCCTGGCATCGGGTGCTCACAGCTGGCTGGGGTCCCACGTCCCCTGAGAGGACATCTCTCCTATTGTCCAGGGCTCATGGGCACTCGGACAACTGCGGTAGGTTACAGAGTTTTTGTCTCTCATCTGTCTCACTGGTTCTTTCCGAAGAAACCAACCAGGGGATTATGTGGCTGAGAGGAGAATCCATCTGTCCCATAATATGATGCTGGGCTGGAAAGAAAGCCTTCCTGGTGCCTCAGAAGAGTTCCCACTTGTCACTGAAGTGCTCTACGTGATCCCGTGTGAGTAGGGACCGGGCGCCTCGTCACTCTCTTGCATGCAGTGACTGAGGGCGGGTGGCGTCTCCCCCGGGGCTGTCACACTGTCCCTAGGACACGCAGAGGCACCCTTACCAGCAGTTCTGGATGGAACTTTCCAGGAGGTGTCAGGTCACCCCAGTGGCTCCTGGGACCATGGGACCTGGGTGGTGCAAAGTTGACCTTAACTGCTGTCAACAGATTCCCCAGATTCCCTATGCAGAGAAATCCCTAGGGAAAGAACTTTATGTTGCTGTCCCTGATGTGGACAGCTTTCTCTCTCTCTCTCTCTCTCTCTCTCTCTCTCTCACACACACACACACACACACACCCCTCTGGGAAGAACAGGGCTTAGAGCTGTTTAGGGAAAGGCTTGCTCATTGGGGAGGATGCCTTCTACTTAACTTTTTATCTCTAAACCTCCTCAGGGATTCGCTATTGAACAGCAAGTCTCTCACTGACATCAAAGGCAAAAGAAAATCTTCGGCCCGATGCAGCAACCGCACAGCAGCAGCAACCGCACAGCAGCAGCAACAAGAACCTAGCTTGTAAAAGCAGGACGAGAACAGACCGCAATGTCGAAGCGTGTTCTCCAAGGAGGCCAGATTCTAATGGCTTCCGTCTTGGGGAAGGTTTTGTTTTGTTTTAATTTTATTTATTTATTTGACAGAGAGAGAGAGAGATCATAAGTAGGCAGAGAGGCAGGCAGAAGCAGGCTCCCCACTGAGCAGAGAGCCTGATGCGGGGGCTCGATCCCAGGACCCTGAGATCATGACCTGAGCTGAAGGCAGAGGCTTAAACCCACTGAGCCACCCAGGCGCCCCGTGGGGAAGGTTTTAAAAGACCGAACAACTTTCGTTTGACTAAATAAATTTCTGTGGCTCTGTTTTTGAAATTGGCAGTTGTGGTGGATTTAATAAGCCACAGAGGAGCCGCAAAGGTCTGCCTGCCCCGGCCACTTTCACTCAGGTGACCCCAGAGTCAGAGCGGTTATGTGATTTGTCTAAGGCCGCCCAGCTAGAAGTGGCGAAGCCTGGAGCTGCCGTGGGGTCTGTCTGATGCCAACGCCCCTGCCTTCAACCAGCAAGCTTCCCTGCTCACCTACCCCTCCTTGAAGGAAGGAAGAGAGGGAAAGCAAAGGCGGTCACTGATTGGTGGAAAAACCCCTTCCTCAGTTAAAATGCTCCCTCGGAGCATCGCAGATGCCGATCAGGTGGCAAGGTCCTTGGGGGACAATGGGGGTGATGTGTGGACTTGGGGAGCTAGGGCGATGCCCTGCAGGTCAGTAGAAGCAGAGGGGAGTCCTTACGGTGTCCAGCTGGTATAGGCTGCTTATGGGACCGTGTATGTGACACTCCATATGTGTGAGAGACCCCCATGGACTTCCAGAGACACGTTGGCTCCCCGATATTCATGTTCGCTCAGCAGTGGGCATAATTATCTTCATTTATTTTTTTAAGATTTTACTTATTTATTTTTAATTTTTATTTATTTATTTTTAAACTTATTTATTTGTCAGAAAGAGAGAGAGAGAGATCACAAGCATGGGGAGCAGCAGGCAGAGGGAGAAGCAGGCTCCTGGTTGAGCAAGGAGCTTGATGCGGGACTCGAGATCCCAGGACCCTGGAATCACGATCTGAGCCAAAAACAGACGTTTAACTGACGGAACCACCCGGGCGCCCCTGAATATCTTCATTTATGAAAGACAAAGAAACCAAGGCTCAGAGAAGCTGAGCACCTGCCTGCTGATGCGCGTGGAGTAAAGAGAAAAGGGAGGATTCAGACAGTGGGGCTCCGAGACCCACACTATTTCCAGGTTCCTCATGAGCAGTCCTCGAGTCTTCCCCAGACTGTGATTATAGCACACAGGGAATCTGGTTATTTTATTGTTATTATTTTTTTTAAAGATTTTATTTATTTATGTGACAGAGAGAGAGATCACAAGTAGGCAGAGAGTCAGGCGGGGGGGGGGAAGCAGGCTCCCTGCTGAGCAGAGAGCCCGATGCGGGGCTTGATCCCCGGACCCTGAGATCATGATCTGAGCCGAAGGCAGAGGCCTTAACCCACTGAGCCACCCAGGTGCCCCTTATTATTTTTTAACTTCAGTTCTTGCCATCTGTATGAACTCAGTGGACAGAAACACGGAGAATTGTGCCACCAGCCTCAGCTTTTGTTTGAGAGGCTGTGGTCCGCACCCCCAGATTACCCCCTTGGGGTCCAAGCTTACCCGTGACCTGCTCTGGGACACTTTCGACAACAGGTGACAAGTGTCACGGGCAAGTGGCGGCCGCCCCCCCCTCAGTCGTGTACCAGAGCCTCCCCCACCCCACCCCCAGCCTCGCTACTCTCCGCTTCAGAGCTGGTTCTTTCTGTAATGAATACCCCTCAGTCATATATATTTAACATTTTTTTATGCTAATAAAAGTGTTCAATCTCTTTTGTGCTCTTCTCGGTGACTGACATTGTTTCAAAGCAGATTTAGAAACAGTTTTGGTCTTGACATTTATGCAGCAAGTGGGTGTTGTTTATTGCTGAGCAATTAGAACATAGATTAACATAATATCATTCCTCAACTTCAAAATCTGGGAGAGCGCTCCGCTTCAGAGAGCTCACCCGGCCCGCTTCCTTTTGTCTTTCTGCCTTTTGCCTCCTCCACACCCATCCACCCACCTGCCTTGAAACGCGCTATTTCAAATTTATAGTTCAAGAAAGTTTGTGTAATCCAAGTCATAAAAAAGAGATGTCTTTTTCTTCCACTGCAGAAGCAGCCCACAGCACCTGGATTCTTAACCAAAAAGGCAATTTCTAAAATTTTTTGTCCTTGAAAACTTTCTTTTGAAATCTCCCCTGCTCACCATTAACTCTTAGAGGAGTCGAGGTCAAGAAGCAGGGGTAGCCTGGTTACACTTCTTTTTCTGGAGTAGTTTCCCACAATCTTGGGTTCGCTGCCCTCTTCCGCCGAGGGCACTTCTGTCTTAGACGTCCCATTTGTCCTTTCTTGGGAGGACAGTCACCCATGGGCTCGTCTCTGCACGTGGGAGCTAGAGGAGAGGAGGAGACCTTCACCAACTGCGTTTGCACCGCAGGTCAGAGAAGTTTCTAGACTCAGGGAAACTTCTATGCAGGCTGCCATCTTCCCTGAGATCTTCCATTGCTCCGGCTTCATAGTCATTTTCCGGTCTAAGCTTTTTAACATGATTATATGGGGCAGGCCAGGGAGATCACAGGCTCTGGACGTACAGCTTGGGCTGAGTCCTGACCCATCACTTATGACCTGTATGATGCTGAGCGAGCCACTTAGACAATTTGAGTCTTAGTTATCCTTTCTGTAAAGCAGATACAATAACATCTCTCTCCAAGGTTGTTGGGAGATTTTAGGGAGATGATGTATAAATATGCTTTATAGAGCATGCAGTAGGCACTCAATAAATGGTAGATATCACTGTGACCATTTCTTTTCACCTGCGTTTGCATTTTGGGCCCTGTATTGTGTTTGACATGTGCTTCGCTCGAATGGACAGCAAGCCCACAAGGGCAGGCATGTTTGTGACGATTCCTTGAATCCCATGTTGTTCTAGCAAGATCTCAAGACAGAGTGGCTCCTTAATAACATGACTCGAGGGAAAATACATGAAGCAAAGGGAGGTCCTGGTGTGTAGACAACCCAAAGGAAAAGAAATGGGGAAATGAGGTGATGTGCCATTTACATAGCTGTCTCTGATGGAAAACTTCTTCTGGACCAAACATTTGGGACAAAGGTGCGGTGTTTGAGGAGCTTGGTCAAGTGGAGAAGACAAAGAAGATAAAAAGAAAGTAAAAATAGAGCATTTTTGCTCAGTTGCAAATAGAAATCTATTCCAGCCATCTTGAACAAAAAGGGGACCCAGAGGATGGATATTGAATATTTCATGAAGCAACAAGGGTTGGGAGAGAGGGAGGGAATGACTAAGGTGGCTCATGGTCATCTTGTCTAGAGTGATGTCATTAACACAGCATGTTACCAAAGCACCTGCAGCCTCCCTCTCATTTCCTAGAAAAAATGTTTCTGTTTCCAGGAGAGAAACTCTGATTGGCCCAGATGAGGTCATGCATTTATTTCTCTCTCCATCACCTTCTCACATCAAAGGCAGCCCCCTGGAGGCCCACCCATGTCAGGGTTTGGGGAGTGTTTCTAGGGGAAGGGCACATCGTGAGCCAGGCAGATCCCAGAGAAGCGGTTTCTACAGTGTGAAGCCTAAGTAGAGCTTTGCACAGAGTGTCCTTGATCAGGGTTAGGAAAAGTGAGGGACAGCCTCCAAGAAGAGGGGGCCATTGAGTCTGGGGGCCTTGAAAATGAGTAGGCAGTTCATGAGGTAATCCAGATCAATAAACTAGACCCTGAAGAAAGAGGGGTCCCGTGGGGTTCAGGGCTTGACGCTCACAGAAGAGCCTGGTTGGCCAGCCAAGTTTCCCCTCAAGGAACTATGAACCACAGTTGGAACCCGTCCTCAAAAAAACTATGCCTCTGGGGCATCTGAGGGGCTTGAGAAGGCTGGGCTGGAATGTTGGGAGCTCTTTCCACCTGAGCTAGAGCCCTTCCGTAATGTCGAGGAGGGGCTGTGGTGGGGGAAACCAGACAGAGTCAAATTTGCAATTTCCAGCCCAGCTCATCCACTTACTAGCTGCGGGATGACAAGGACTTCTCCACCGTGAGACTCAGTTACCCCCTTTGCAAAGTGGAGGAAATGCTATTTCCTACTCCTTGTTGCTTTGGACGCTGCGCTCTGCTCTGGGTTCCAGTAATTATTTTGATGGATGAATTGTGGGTGAAGTCCATAACAGTAACCAACATTCAGATGCCAGGAACTCAGTGACCCTGTGTATTTTGGCGACCCGTCCCTAATCTTGGGAACCGGCTGGGAGGGAGGCTTCCGTATACGAGCTGAACAGACCTGGCTCTATTTATGGTTCTCACTCCTCAGAACTGCAGGGCTTTTTGCCCACCTGGGGTCATGGGCCTCTTCTTCCTGGTTTTGCCCACTTCTTCTGGTTGCTTTTTTTTTTTTAACAGATGTTTCATCTCTGGAATTCCAGCAGAAAAACCGCTATGAAGCCCTATCCCAGTCTCAGGAGGAAGGCTCCACTCTACTGCTATAATTCCTGTCTTTTCTTTTTTCTTTCTTTTTAAGATTTTTATTTATTTATTTGACAGAGAGAGAGAGCACGCATGAACGGGTGGGTGGGGGGATGAAGCAAGCAGAAAGGAGAATCAGGGTCCCCCCACTGAGCAAGGAGCCAGATGCAGAGCTCGATCCCAGGACCCCGGGATCATAACCGCTTGCTTAACCGACTGAGCCCCCCCAGGCTCCCCAGTTCCCATGTTTTCGCCTGATTCGTGGAACAGCAAGTGCCTTCCCCAGACCGTTAATACTCAGTGAAATCCAGCCCAAACCGGCCGCTGTTACTTTATTTGCTCCCTGGGTGCCGGGCAGGCAGGTGGGCAGGGGGGACGTTATTTCAGAAAGGCACCTGGACAATGGTAAGCATGTGGGCGTTGGAAGCACAGACCAAGCTCCTAATGTTGGCTCTGCTGCCCACGAAACTTGGGGTCTGGAGCAAGCTCCTTGACTTTTCCAACCCGGTTTTTATATATTGTATGTAAAATGGCGCTAGTACCGCTGAGTGGCGGTAAAGCTCAGGTGACCTTAAGAAAGTGCTTTTGTGCAGCAGGGTCTCACTTGGGGAAGTGGCTGGAGAAGAGTCAGTATCATTTACCTTCTTTTAGGTTAGAATACCCTGCGTCCTGGGTCCCTCTTCCCATCGCTGGCTGCTCTGTGTAGCCAAGCTCTTTCCGTACTTCCTTGAGAGTCGTTGGCTCCTTTTGATGGTCATGACTACAAAGGAAGGGAACTAGGAATTGGAAACAGACAGGTGTGTGTACTTGTGGGCTTGTATCTTGCACATCTTTTCCAAATTCCCTCAAAATGCTTATCCTACTCAGCACATCAGTGTTCCCATGTCCCCAGATACATCAATAAGCTCTCTGTAGAGAAATGTATAGATGCCTACTGGGGGCTGGGGAAATGCAAGTGCCTGGAACTGCCAGGTAGCTGGGGGTAAGCAGGTGGGAAGGGCCCCGCCAGGGAGGAAGTCACTTGGCAGGAGGCATCCTCCCATTCGCCACACCTCTGGGCAGCAAGCTGGTGCTGGGAAGGGTCTCTGAGATATGCGAAGAGACAGAGAAGTGGTTGGGGAAGTGATGGGGGAGAAAGGAGAGGTCCCAGGGACGCAAAGTGCCCCCACAGCCCACTTGCAACATTCATCCTCCAGTAGGGGCGCGGGTCTGCTCAAGCAAAGTAAGAGCCCACCCACACCGGACCACTTATTAAAAACAAGATGCTGTTCTTTTGGTGAGAACAGATTGGAGGAGGAGGGAGAGAGGCATTTGAAAGTGCAGCAAATTTAAATGACCCAGACCTCATTTTACTGCTATGGAATGTGATCATCTTTTAAAAATGAGAGAAGTCAAGCTATTCTGGAAAGAGTGCAGACAGGGAGAAGGAGGAGCAGGTACCGGAGGCGGTGTAAGCAGCTCGGCCCTCGGGTAAGAGTTCCCGATCTCAGAATCAGTTGGCCCGAGGTTAGCATGGCCTGAAGCCTTGGCTCCTTCACGTCTGTGTGGGACCTCAAGCAGATCACTGGCTTGGCCAGACTTCAGTTTGTGGGGAAATCATTGTATAAAATGCACTGCAAACGTAATACTTAGAATAGTGCCTCTATCTGTGTATCTACTCTTTAGGCTGGATGTTTCGTTGTTGTCTGCTCTGGATCTTTTTATCTTGTAATAAGCAGCCCAGTTCTCTTTGGGAAATGACCTCCTCTCCAACTGTCATTTCTGTGTAGTTTCGATGGAAGATGAAGATGTAGAAAGATGGAAGAACCCATCTTTCTGCTCCAGGATGGATCTTGGGACCCAGTCCTGTCCCGATCTAGAATTCCATATCCCTGGCCAGAGTGATCGGAGTTGGATTAGGGAAATGTGAGAGGACACAGGGCTGGGTGGAAGGACAGATTGGTGGCCTTCTGTTTAGGAACATAGATGGAGGAGACTCCTGTGCAGGAAGGACCCAGGAGAATAAACACCTTGGCCCTTGCTCTGTTCCTTCCTCCTGGTTTCCCACCAGCGCTCGCCAATGGCCAAACCCAAGCAGAAGCCAAAGGCAAGGAAGCAGTGGTTACAATATTTTCAGGACAGCCTCCCAGGGCCGAGAACAGAATACGGAAGGAGGAAAGGGGTCTAGAGAGGCAAGTGGAAGACAAATGACACAGCTGATAATTAAAACAGTGTTATTGGCACCCGGATAGATAGAACAAATGTGAACAGACTAAAGTGTCCAGAAATATGAGCAAGTACATGTGGAAAATCGGTATAGGGAAGGGTGATATCTCAGATTCCAGTGGAAAAAAATGATTTTGTAAACAATGATGTAAAGATAACTGGATAGACACTTAGAAAATGATAAAGCATGTGTCCCATGCAATTCATCAGGTTAAACTCCAGATGTGTTAGAAATTAAATGTGAGGGGTGCCTGGGTGGCTCAGTAGGTTAAGCATCTGCCTTAGGTTCAGGTCAAGATCCTGGGGTCCTGGGATCTAGGCCTGCTTTGGACTCCTTGCTCAGTGGGGGGCCTGTTTCTCCCTCTCCTCCCCACTCTTGCTATCTCTGTCTCTTTTTCTCAAATAAATAGATAAAATTCGGGTGCCTGGGTGACTCAGTCGTTAAGTGTCTGCCTTCGGCTCAGGTCATGATCCCAGGGTCCTGGGATTGAGCCCCACATGGAGCTCCCTGCTCAGCGGGAAGCCTGCTTCTCCCGCTACCATCCCCTCTGCTTCTGTTTCCTCTCTCACTGTGTTTCTCTCTGTCAAATAAATAAAATCTTTTAAAATAAATAGATAGATAGATAGATAGATAGATAGATAGATAGATAGATAAAATTCTAAAAAAAAAATCTAAATTTGAGAAACAAAAGCATACAAATATTAAAAGAAAACAGGCAAATTCCTCTAACCTTGGGAGTGGCAAGAGCTTTTTTCCTGTGACTCACAATTCGGAAGTGTTAAAGGATTGATAAATTTAACTACTGAGTTCTGTTAAAGTTTTGCATGACCAAAAACATCACACGCACTCTAAGTGAAATGAAAAACCGAGGGAAAATATTAGCAACTTACATCATAAAGGGCTAATCTCATTCATTTTAAAAAGCTCTTCAAAATTGAGATAAAATGGGCAAGAGACATGTTCACAGGAAAGGAGGGGCAAAGGTCTTCAGACACAGGAAAAGATGCTCAACCTCACTCAGAATAAAGGAAATGCAAATTTAAACGCCACTGAAATGCCATCTCCCATCTCTCAGACTGGCTGAAATACAAAAGCATTGTTTGCAAAGGAACCCTCAGTCTCATTTGTTGCTGGTAGAGGTGCCAAATGTCCACCTCCCACGAAGAGGAATTTTACAACATTGTAAAGCTAATGCACATGTATTTACTCAGTAAACTCACCTGGAGGAATTTACCCTGATGATAGACTTCCATAAATACGAAAACATCACCCGTTTTATTTATTTCCACTGTATTATTTCCAAGAGCAAGAAGACTGGAAACAACTCAAGTGGGCATCATTCAGAGAATGGTTGAATAATTTAGGGGATGTTTATACAGTAGACTATTCTGCTGTCTGAAAAAAATAAATGAGAAATATCTCTATGTACAGTTTTAGAGTGATTTCCTGCGGATTTCATTAAGTAAAAAAAAAGCAAGTTGTTGAATACTGTGTGGGGTTTGCTACCTTTTGTGTAACCAAAGGAGAAGTGTATACTGTATTTAGAAAAAACAGCCAGGAAGGTTAAACTGGAAACTCATGCAAACAGTGTTTAGTTGTACAGGTTGAGGGCATCGAGCCCAGATACAGATATTTCTTGGAGTGCATTTTTTATATAGTTCTAAGTTTTAGGTATATTAATGTTCACATATTCAAAAATATGGCAAAAAAAAAAAGAGTCAAAAAGCAACCAGATGTTGAAAATAAACTGAAACAAGAAACCCTAGTAATATGTCAAATGTGTCACGTGATCAGCCCGAGAAAAGATTTCAGACGACTTTTGGCCACGGTACTCAGATTGTCCCTAAGAATAAGAAGAGCTGCAAAGAAATATTGAACTTCCTTCAGCAACCTCGTTGTTCATAGACATACAATAATTGTAACATTGTAATCACTTAGTGCTTACTATAGGATAAAGCAAATCTGTAATATGTATGTACACATTATCAGGAACAAAGGTTTTTGGTTTGAGATAAAAGGAGAGAAAAATGTGAATTGAGGTGTTCCAAATAGCCTTGTAATAGTAAATTTGAATTTTGATTGTCAATACAGACTCATGATTTTATTAAATAAATATGTTTCCTAGTTCTGTGCATTGAAAAGACGTAGAAAAAATGATATTCTAAAAGCTACGAGCTCACGTGGCACCCAGATTTTAGTTTCTGAGTACCTAGAAGGTACTCCCCTAAAAGGAAACAGAGCTCCTTGGAGAAATGGGTGATTCTAAGTCTGGGGCAAGGTATAAAATTAGTATTATGTTGTGAGAAAGCAAGAATGTTGAAGCCATGTCGAAAGGACAAAGCGAATTCCTAAGTGCTCCTGCTGGCCAAATTTGGGACATTTTCAGCATCAGACAGGAAGATAACTTTGATTGCAAAAAACAGAATGAATAAGTTACCAGTCCATAAGTGATTCTAGACAAATAAAAGAGCAATATGAATGGATGGACAGATAGAGGATAGAGAGTTATAGAAACTCCTTACCCTGAAAATTGGTAACTGGAGGAAATAATTATTTAATTTATCTTTTAAGAAAAAACTGTAGCTCATTTAGTTGATACAGGGAAGCTTTTCTTTACTCAACGATGCCAGCTAGGCCCTGCAGAACAAATGATAGAGTTAGAAAATCCCAAATACACAGCCCTGAGTGGGATCATTTAATTTCCGAGTGGTGCTCTCCCTACAAATGACAGAGGTAGTTCTCTGGGGAGTGGATTTCAAGCACATAGAATGATGCTGAGAGAGTGAGAGGCTTTGTGTTTTTTGCCCATCTGTCTTCAGAATGTTCCTCACATACATACAGTGCTTTTACGATGAAAAAAAAAATAGCTAAAAAATCGCCTGCAACTTCCATTTTGTAACTTTTTACTTTTCCTCCAGGACCTCGCTCAGCTGTTCAGACCTTTTAGCAAACTTCCCAGACCACCCGCCCCAGATAAGGCTGTCTCTTCCTTTTTTCCTGGCCTTTATGATTGAACTTACTGTATTTTGAACATGTAACTGATGGTCTGTTTACTCAGCTTCCACCAAATGACTAAGGTTTTGTTTTTCATTTTTGTTTGTTGGTTTGCTTACTTCTTTGTGGCCTGGGCTTCTGTTACTTGTTTGGCACAAAGTAGAGTCCAATAGATGCTTGCTGAGTGTTTAATGACCCGGGAGAAGGGCCGTGGGTGGTAGTCATCACAACCAGTTGATAGCTGATACCCTCCCTCCTCTGCCTCAAAATCCTCTGAGGAAAGAGCTTTAATTGTATACAAGTCAAGAAGTAAGTATTGAGTAAATTATGTAATTTCCCTGGGCCTTCAGTTTTCTCGTCTACAAAGGTACGTGGGTGTGGGGAGTAGGAAGCCGGGCTATTGGGAATAACAGAGAAAAAGAATGTGCTTAATAACAACCTGTTGGATGAGCAGATGAATGAATAAATTATAGAATTTATAAATAAGTGGATAAATGGGTGAATGGAAAAACACAGGGATGGAAGGAAGGAGAGAGAAGAGAACTGAAGAGGGAGAATGGATGGATGGTGGAGGGATGGATACTAGGGGATCGAAGGCGTAATTCCTCTGGGTTCAGCCATCTTGGCAAAGGAACAGGGTAACCTCGGGCCGACTTCCGAGCCCCCCTGGACCCTCAGGTCTCTGGGAATTGGGGGGAAAAGGTGGGTTAATTGTCTTGTTATACCAACTCCCAATTCTTGCTCTCACTGAGGTCAGTGTGGGGATGACCTCCCTAGCCTGCTCAGATTGTCCCCATTCCACGGCCAGTCAACCCCAAAAGGAGAAACCAGCCCTTCCCATAACTCTCACCGGAGAAAACTCACTCACAGGTGATGGGGGGCACAGAAGCCTTGAGAGCTATGGGGCATGCACACAGCGACATCCACACACAAGCTGAAATCACAGCCGTACCCCTGATTCTACCACGTCGCCCTTAGTCTCTTCCACAGGCCTGGTTCCAGCTTCTGGCAATGATGATTCAACCTTCTTGCTCCTCCTACTTTTTTTAAAATTTATTTAAAGATGTTGTTTATTTATTTAAGAGAGAGAGTAGGAGGAAGGGCAGAGGAAGGAGGAGAGAACCCTCAAGCAGACTCCTTGCTGAGCAGAGAGCCCAATGTGGGGCTCAATCCCAGGACCCCGGGACCATGACTTGAGCTGAAGGCAGACGCTTAACCAACTGAGTCACCCAGGAGCCTCCATTCCCTCCTTCTCACCACCTTTCCAGCCTCATTTCTGTTCACTTCTAATACTGGATTCTCGAATCCCCTCTTTGCTCCCTTGGTGCTGCTCACACATGTCTTACCATGATGGATTCTTCCTGAAGAAAAGTTTATGCTCCCGCACAGAAATTCTGAGCATTTGTGTGGTTGTCTCATGACCTTCCAGATCACGGAAGGACGGATGCAAGCTGCCTGGCCAGGGAAGGCCTGGAATGAAGCGTTAAGGTTGCAAAGTGCTCTCTGCTGGCGGTCCCGGGCTGTTCTGACGGCGGGACATAGGATAGGCAGTCCCGAGCTACCCCGAGAGCAGCAGTGTCCTCTTTTTTACAGAGGCTTGTGCAGAATGTTCCTTCTGGAAACAACAATATAATACCCATGGTTTGTCCTGGGGATGGGGGAGTCCATAAACCTCCTACTACTCTGTTAGTCAAGCTTACCGCTCCCTTTATTTTAAGGAGAACCAG
>JAQQSY010000621.1:0-14960 GCA_028646535.1 Procyon lotor | reverse complement strand
ATTGCTGTCTTTCTAGAAATCACATTGTGCCTGAGTGCCTGGGGATGGATGCTGTGTTTGCTTTACAGGGGAAAGCTGAAAAGCCCAGTGCGACTATTTAGTTTGACACTGCCAATTTCCCCCCAAATCTGTTAATGCACCCTGGAGCTGAAAGTCATAGGCCACAACTGCTCCACATTGAATGGATAAACAAACCATAAATAACTGCAGGGGCACATCGTAAAACATGGGGCCAATCTGCCTTTTCCAGCCCATCTGTCTCTAAAGGCTGAAGGGGTAAAGCAAGTGAGGAGGCCTCCTTCCCAGAGATTTTAAGCAATGTGGAGGGATCAAAACTTAAACCAGAAGTTTCTATGGCGCGAGGGGAGCAGCTGGCCTACACCTTTGCTAAAGCCAGACTGAGAAGAAGGAGGTTGCTGTAATTGAAGGAAGGAGAAAGTATAGAGTAGAGGAAGAACCAAAAGAATGGAGACTTCTTTCTAAGAGGGATGGAGGGTATTTCTCTGGAAAATACTTAAAAATCAATCCTTTTGTCAATGCATACACATGAACACATGTACTTCTGTGTGATTAGAAGGCACTTTTATCTTCACCAGTAAAAAGAAAAAGAAAATTGTAACGAGGACAACAATTAGGCCAGAAACAGGTTGAAACTGATCTGCATGTGTGTTCTCTTTAGTGCACAAAGGTTTGTAGACATTTATGTATGAAATATCTTTAGGAAGTATATGCATTCTACAACTTACCATAGTCTCCACCACTCCCTAATGTCACACCAGACACTCTTCACTGAGTTTGTTACCTCTATACCCCTAGAACAAGGTTTCTCAATTTTGATACTAACTACTAACATTTCTTTGAAGTGGGGGCTGTTCTGTCCATTATGGTGTTTTCAGCAGCATCCCTGACCTCTGGGGATGCCCACTAGAAGCCACTAGCTCCCCACCACCCCACACGAACCTTTTGTGACAACTAAAACTTTCCACTTGTCTCTTGGAGGACAGAATTTTCCCCCGTCGGGAATACTGCTCTAGAATATGTGACATTACCATCCACAGGTTAGAGGTTTTCTGAGGCTGAGTAAGGTACTGGCAGTCTTGTCCCTATTTAGTGCCAGTCCCAGGGCTGATTCTGTGAGTTCATACTCCTGTCATCGTGCTCCCTCTCCCATAGTGTAGACAGTGAATTTCCAAATTCCTTATTTTCCTTTTATAGTCCCTGAGTCTCATAAATGGCATTTATCAGAGGTAGTGTACTTGCTAGTTTCAAAATACAGTTTGGGGTAAAATGGTCAGTTGTATAACTTTGCAGTGAGTCCCCCATCTACAAGCTAAATTTTCTTGCCTGTTCGAGGGAGCCATGGAGGTCCCTGACTTCAGGCCATTCTGTACTAGTATGGCCAGAGTGGTGGTTGAGGTGGACATTTTCTGATTGGCTAGTGGTTATGCTATATTTGTTGTTAAATATTCAAATATCTTCATATCTTATCAGGTTGCTCTGAGGATTAAGTAAGATGATATAGTGATGGTCACGTTCTAAACTCATGACAATGTTACCTATTATTTTTATTGCCAAAAGTCACAATCAGGTAAAAGGAGGAAGCCATCTACCACTTTGATCTTATTTCCTATCTTGCTCCCCTCTTTAGCCTGCCCCAGCCACAGTGGAGCAGTCTTTTTCTTTCTCTACTTTGGGCTCATTCATGCTCAGGGCCTTTACACTTCCTGTACTTGCCTTTTATTGGTCAAGATAGTTCAACAGCTAGCAGGCATCAGGGATGTAATCTGCTTTAGTCCTTTTATATGAGTGACAACTCACTTTATTTTTGAGGATTACTCACTTTTTCAGGACCATCTGTAAACTAGCACACAGCTTGCCCTCTTTTTTGCTTCTCAAAAAAATATATATATAAAAACAAAATACAAAAAAAAAAACCCCACTCTGTTCATTTTAAGAATTTTAGTCTAAATATTATGTATAAGTAGACAGGAATAATGTAAATAATAAACACAAGGAATCTTCTGGATGTCTGTGGATCCTGACTCATTTTCTTAGGTTGTGATCAGTCTAGTTGGTTTTCTCTCCTGGGGATAAACAGAGGAGATTTAACTTTAGGTTAGCAGATAGTTGTTTTTGTAGGATTCTCAACTTTTCCCAGAGCTCAAACTCCAATCAGTTCTCCATCCTAGAGCTGTGCTTTGATTTTTCTTAGGGAGGAATGGGCTACCCCATTCCTCCCTAAGAAGGAGGACTACCGCCTACCCCCCATCCCCCCGCTGAGATCCTTTCCCTGCAGTGTGGGCTATAGGCACATCATTCACCTTCAGTAATAACCCTGAAAATGTACTTCATCTTTCCAAATGATCTCCATTGGCCCCACTACCTGCTCAAGTGACTCAAATTCTAACCAAGGTCCCGAAGAATACATGTGGAAAGACAGTGCTCCATAGAGCATCTAGGCTTTGTACATGAAAGAAATGGTTACATCAGAGCAAATCTCTTTATAGGGACTCAGTTTGCCACCTACAAGAATGGCCACTCTTCCTTCGACTCTACATTTAAGAATCAATTCTTGTTACTTCACTCTTGCAGTCCAAGCTAGTAAGAGTTTAACAAGTACATCACAAGATTCATGGCTTTCAGAGTCCTGGGAACATAAAAGCTAATGGGGCCCATGATTTCTCAGTGGTCAGTCCAGTATCATTATATTACTCTAAATAACACCAGTGAACCTTGATATTGTCTAGTCTGGTATTTTTTTTTAAAGATTTTATTTATTTATTTATTCGACAGAGCGAAAAGATCAAAAGTAGGCAGAGAGGCAGGCGGCCGGGGGGGAGCAGGCTCCCCACTGAGCAGAGAGCCCGATGTGGGGCTCAATCCCAGGACCCTGAGATTATGACCTGAGCCGAAGGCAGAGGCTTCAACCCACTGAGCCACCCAGGTGCCCCAGTCTGGTATTTTTTTTTTTTAAGATTTTATTTATTTGACAGAGAGAAACACAGCGAGAGAGGGAACACAAGCAGAGGGAATGGTAGCGGGAGAAGCAGGCTTCCTGCTGAGCAGGAAGCCTGATGTGGGGCTCGATCCCAGGACCCTGGGATCATGACCTGAGCCGAAGGCAGATGCTTAATGACTGAGCCACCCAGGCACCCCAGTCTGGTATTTTTTAAAGAGAGAATTGGTTGGGGCCCAAAGACAATATTGAAAGTCCTCAATTTTTTCTGAGACTATAAGAGGGACACATGATCAGTAATAATATAGATCTTCTGCTTTTGCTCTTGTTTACTCAGACACAGCCTCTAGCTCCCCAGGTGTTTCTTAGGGGGCTCCCTGGAATTCACTTATGTGTTCACCAATCAATCTTTCTATCAACTGTGAGTCACTACATACTTAGCTTCTATATATTTTCTCTCTTCTGCTCCAGTCCCCTGATCATTGTCTTCAATTTCCAAGATCACTTAGAGGACTCTTAATGATGCCAATGTTTATACCAAGTGGGTCATCACTATAAGTTGTCTGTTAAGCATAGTCTTATGGCCTAGGCCAAGGTAGGACAATGACACCCTCCTCAGTCCTCTGTCGCATGTATTTCAAATGAAATAAAGATCTTTTCACTAAAAGTGGGCATTAAGGAGGGCATGTGATATGATGAGCACTGGGTGTTATACTGAACTGATGAATCACTGAACATTATTCAAAAACCAACGATATATCTCCACACTGTTTTCCAAAGTGGCTGCACCAACTTGCAATCCCATCAACAGTGGAAGAGTGTTCCCCTTTCTCCACACCCTCTCTGACATTTGTTGTTTACTGTCTTGTTGATTTTGGCCACTCTAACTGATGTAAGGGGGTATCTCAGTGTGGTTTTGATTTGAATTGCCCTGATGGCTAAAGATGATGAGCATTTTTTCATGTGTCTGTTAGCCATTTGTATGTCTTCTTTGGAGAAGTGTCCGTTCATGTCTTCTGCCCATTTTTTGATGTGATTATCAGTTTTGTGAGTGTTGAGTTTGAGAAGTTCTTTATAGATCTTAGATATCAGGCCTTTGCAAATATCTTCTCCCATTCTGTGGGTTGCCTGTTTGTTTTATTGAGAATTAAATTAAAAATAGAGCTACCCCATGACCCTGCAATTGGACTCCTGGGTATTTACCCCAAAGAAGCAGATGCAGTACAAAGAAGGGCCACATGTACCTCAATGTTCATAGGAGCCATGGCCACAATTGCCAAACTGTGGAAAGAACCAAAATGCCCTACAACAGATGAATGGATAAAGAAGATATGGTCCATATATACAATGGAATATTATGCCTTATCAGAAAGGACGAATATCCAACTTTTATATCAACATGGATGGGACTGGAAGAGATTATGTGGAGAAAATAAGTCAAGCAGAGAGAGCCAATTATCTTATGGTCTCACTTACGTGTGGAACATAAGGAAAAGCATGGAGGGCATTGTGAGAAGGAAGGGGAAGGGGAATGGAGGGGAGTCAGAGGGGGGAGATGAACCTTGAGAGACTGTGGACTCCGAGCAACAAACTGAGGGTTTTGGAGGGGTGGGGGTGGGGGGTTGGGCAAGCCTGGTGGTGGGTATCGAGGAGGGTACGTATTGCATGGAGCACTGGGTGTGGTGCATGAACAATTAATCTTGCAACACTGAAAAAATAAACATATTTGGGGAAAAAAAATGATGTACTATACCTTGGCTAATTGAATTTAATAAAAATACTCAAAAAAAGTCTGAATAAACACTGTTTTTTCCTTTTTGTTACCAAAAAACTTTTTTAAGTGAATGATCTCCATTCCTTTTCATAATTATGGTCAGGAGCCTGAAAAGATCCTGATTTGCCCTTTTCCATTGTCTCCTATTGTGGTTAGAATGAAGATTTTCAGAAGTATGAAGATTGCAGGGATCTTTATGATAAAGACACTGGATGGATGCTAGAGGAATTTGTGAAATATGACATCATAATGTTAATAATTTCATTATATATAGTGTCCTCAATGAAATATATAGCATGTGATATGCCTGGTTCAAACTCGGGCTGAAAATATTTAAATAAGAGCACATTTAAACATTTATTTTTATTCATTTGTATATTAATTTACTTATTGCTCACTTTGTTCCAAAATTGATTTATAATGAGAGATCTAATTTGGATTTGGTTTGTGAGATAAAGGCCTATGAGTTTATTTAACCCACAAATTCAATGTGATCCAAAAATAATAACCTCTTGGTGACAACAGAGCCTGTCTGGAGGGAAGGATTCATCTCTGCATATAGCACCTTAGGAGGGCAGACAGAGGTGGAACAGAGAGTAAGGTGTATAGGATGGTATAGGACTTAGAATCTTTATCATATGAGGAATTCTCAAAGGACTCAGGGATATGAGATTAGTCGTAGAGGAGAAAAGAATGAGTCTGTGTCTGAGAAATGCCTCCAACTATCAAGAACTTTTAAATGGAGCAGGTGGTGTTGTTTTCTAAGGCTGAACAGGATGGATACCCCAAAGCTACAATAATGCAAATTTTCATGCAATAAAAGGGACAATTTCTAAGCAAAGATTTCAAACAGAACACACACTATCTTGTGAGGTCCCATGTTTCCCTTCACCAGTGAGGCTTAGATAGAGGCTCAGTGGCTGCCTACAATGATACCATATAGAAAATTTGTCCTCTCTGGTCCTCTAGGACACAGTGGCCCAGATGATGAGCCAACCCAAGTGGAAACTGTTACTGTGATGGTAGCCCTAAGAGGTCCTGTGTCAGTGAAAGGAAGACAGGTGGTAAACCTAGGAGTGATGTAGAAGGATGGAAAGCCAGGTGTGTCATGAATAGGTCACCAAATATGAAGGGAAGAACAATTAGGAAGCAGGATAAATAGAGTAGGGGTGGGTGAAGACAAATGGGATCTGATTTCATGAACTCAGTCCATTGGCAGTGGCATTTTACTAACACAGAAATTGACTTGTTTCATTGACCCAGGTGCGTATTTTTTAAATTAGACATCCATACCTAGCAGATTCTTGCTTTAGTTGGAAGTTAGATTTCTATAATCCAATAAGCCAATTTCCTCTTTTTCTTGGCTCTCTGAGTTCTACCAATGGAGTCACTATGAATAACCCTATGACTTCATGCATACCCTTCAGGTTTTTGCATCTTCTCAAAATCTGAGAACTAGGTTAGGGAGCTGAATGTCTGGCCTTAAATGCCCTGATCTTCAGATTCCTTATCTGTAAAAAGAAGGACCTGCAAGAAATTCTCTTTTGTCACTTGCATGTATTTTTCCTTACCCCGAGTATCATATTCCATGACACATATTAGTTAATATATTTTTTCCTTGGCCTCCAAGTGCATTCCTCTAGTTCCCAAATGATATTACAATCTGGTGAACCATTTAAAACATGACTGAATTACTTCTCTGAAAGTCCTGGCTCTAGATGTCATGGGACTCGGAAATGTGGGGATCAGACAGAGCCCAAACAAGATGAGAGGGAAGAGGAGTAATGTCAAAAGTGTCTACATAGGGGAATATCTTTAAGGCCTAGCTTTAAAGAGTTTTGTAGGATGAGAACAATGCCTAATTCCAAATAACGAATTCTTATTGTGAGTTCTCCCCAAAGCAGAATCTGAGACAAGGCAGCTGTGTGAGCAGTTTATTCAGGAATGTGATCCTAGAGTGTATGTGTGAGTGACAGGGAAAGTGACGTGGGGAGGGAGGAAGAGTCCATCCAAAGTGCATCACTGGCTTGGTAACTACTAGTGGTGACTAGTTACTTGATGCATGGGATCATCTGAGAAGTCTTATAAAATGCATTTTAGAACTATTCCCCTGGGGGCAGGACATCTCTCCGTTAGTTCCCATTTTCCATTTTCCAGGATTACCCCGAGGTGTTCACTTTCCAGCTCTGTAGATCTGTAAATGGAAGTGCTGAGGGATTGCCATAGGCATCCTAAGCTGTAACATTAGTGATGCTTGACAAGGTCTTTAGGGAACTGGTCACCATAGCCACAGGGGAATCAGAGTGAAATAGACAGGATGTATAGTAATACACAAGAGTGATCCAATATATATGTGTAACCCATGTTTCTCTAGATTTCATCCTTCAGAGAATGCAAATAGAGTGACCCCAAATACACTGCCTTTCACTGCTACCCCAAAACTGTAACTCCCAGATAATAATTTTACATGTGTTCTTGGACAAGTCTGATCAGCTCCCTAGAGGATCCTCTGAGCACTCCTCCTGCTTCTCTGGGGGACCACAGGTTTCTTTGGGTGCTGCCACCTCTATATGGTTTGTCATCAGAGAGAGAGAGACAAACCATGAGAGATTCTTAACTCTAGGAAACAAACTGCGGGTTGATGGAGGAGAGGTGGGGAAACTGGGTGATGGGTGTTAAGGAGGGCATGTGATGTGATGAGCACTGGGTGTTATACACAACTGATAAATTGTTGAACACTACATCTGAGACTAATGGTGTACTATATGTTGGCTAACTGAATTTAAATAAAAATTAATAAAATCAGCTGTGCTCACTATCTAGAATTCCTTGCAAATGATTAAAGTTCATATCATTTCCTGAGCCCATTTCTCAATCAAAACCCATTAGAGTCAGAGGATAGCTGCTATATATATGTGCCCTTTGGAGGGCAAATTAGATGAGAGATCTAATTTGGATTTGGAACTCAATGGACTGAGTTCATGAAATCAGATCCCATTTGTCTTCACCCACCCCTACCCTATTTATCCTGCTTCCTAATTGTTCTTCCCTTCATATTTGGTGACCTATTCATGACACACCGGGCTTTCCATCCTTCTACATCACTCCTAGGTTTACCACCTGTCTTCCTTTCACTGACACAGGACCTCTTAGGGCTACCATCATAGTAACAGTTTCCACTTGGGTTGGCTCATTGGAGTTTATGGATATGCTTTGACTGATTAAACTAGGTAGTTACTCTTCCCTGCATCTCAATTTCTCATATTTTTTGAGAGCCAGGGATGAGTTGTTACTCAGTCATTCCAGTGAGGCTAATTTTGGTTCCAACAGAAAACACAAGGAAAAGCCATCAACTAGTCTTTTAACCTGCAAAGGCTTCTCCCCTGGGCACCCTTTGTTCTCACTCAAGAGTGTCCTCAGGATGGTGGGGCTGGGTCTCTCTCAAAGTCACCTAAATCTTGGTGGGATTAAGCTAGCTTATCTTCTTATACTCCTTCCTTGTTCAAGGTGTGAATGAGACAGAGAACAGGGCAGAGGCAGAGAGCTATGAAGAAGCATCTTTAGGGTCCACAAGAAACTGTCAGGAAGGGGGTGATCAGATACCAAATATTGGAGGGTGAGACAAGTTTTTGTTTTGTTTTGTTTTTGTTTTTTGAGAAAGAGAGAGAGGTAGGGGAGGAGGACAGAGAGAGAGAGAATCTTAGTTGGGCCCCACACTCAGCATAGAGCCTGACATGGGGCTTGATCCCACAACCCTGAGATTAAGACCTGAGCTGAAATCAAGAGTCAGAGGCTTAATTGACTGAGCCACCCAGATGCCAACCCCCAAGGGGTTTAGACAAGCTTTTTATAAAAACTCTTCCTGTTTCTTTGTAAAAGCACTGAGCTCAGCTCAGCCATTTTTGTCTGTCCATCACGGTTGCTGAGCTACTAGACGCTCAGATAGAAATGGACCCATTATCCTCATTTTATATATGAGAAAATAAAACCAAGAATCAGGATGTTAACATTTTTTTCCCCAGGATCACACAGCTATTAAGTGGGAGGATCAGGCTTGCAAACTAGGATTTAAACTAGTTTTTGTTTTTTTTTTTAAGATTTTATTTATTTATTTTGAAGGAGAGAGAGAGAGTGCAGGAGCAGAGGGCGGGGCAGAGGGAGATGGAGAGAGAAGTACTCAAGCAGACTACATGCTGAGCACAGAGCTCATGGGCTCTGAGCCCTGGGATCATGCCTGTGTCTAAATCAAGTCGAATGCTCCGCTGACTGAGCCACTCGGGTGCCCTAACCTAGTTTTAAAACTGTCCTAAGTCTGACTTTATATAGGCCTGTCTGACCCCAGTGGCCCAGCTCTTAGCTAACAACTAAACTGACCAGGCATATATACTTTAATTGTTTGCTTCGAATTGTAGCAGATACCACTCTGGCCTTTTAAAGCACAAAGGTAAATAGTAAGGCAGATTCTTTTGGTTTTCTGAGAAGAAAAGAAAAGACAACAAAATCAATCATTGTAACATGAAGGAAAGGGACTACAGATTCAGATAAACCACTATTGAAATAGAGCAAATGAACGACCACATAATGCACTATAAGCTATTGGGGGAAGAAAAGATTTAATTAGGAATTAGTCCATTGCTTGAAATTTATGGAAAGGACTCTGGGCTCCTCATTAATTCTCATTTGCCAGAAAGATCCTTTATTTATGCCCTATGGGGTTGTGAATCCTTCCTTGGTAGTTCTGTTCCTCCTGGGGACCACAGCCTGATTTTTCATAACTAGCTATTGGTGGAAGTGTCACCAGAGATGGGCTATGGCCAACTAGCCAGACCACCATACACTTCCTCTCCTGGGTGTCCATGGCACTTCTTACATGTTCCATTTATATTTGCTTCCCATACAGCTGGTTCAGTGTTTATCCCCTGCCGGTTTGAGCATAAAAACTGGGAAAATGCAGAAACCCGCCTCCCCTGCAACATACAAAGGAAGCCTGGGATCATTGCCTGTTCTCACTGAGGCACTCAGGGTCTTTTTGAGAATGAATAAAATTGTTACTTCAAATAATGCTTAAATCATTCAGTATTGGGGGATTTGAAACTAGAGAAAGAAAATTAAAGTGCATGATTAAAATTAACAATTAAAATGAAAACTAGATGGTTTTCAGAAAATATGCATAAGTGAGCGGATGGATGAATGAATGTGGTCAGATGTTGAAGGAACCTCTGACATGGTGGCCACAGGAGAATCTAAGCTCCACAACTAGATGAGACTTTGTCCATTGCTGTCCTTGTAGCCCACGTGCCATTCCATAGAGATACTCAGTAGCAAAGCTGGTTCAGTGAAGAACTCAAGTGAGTGAGGCTTGGATCTTATGATCTAAGCAAAATTAAAACTCAGAAGAGAGAGTAAACTTGGCACTAAGTAGGTCAGAGTCTGAGTGCTCCTGGCAAAATAGTTCAGCCCCGTCAGAATAATGCAGGACATTATTGGGATATGAAGGACTAGAGCTTCACATCCTGATTCCCAAGCCTGGGCCAATTCAGTATGACCACAGGAATTTCACTTCTACTCTTCTCTGAGCCTCAGTTTCCCCCATCAGTCAAATAAGATTGGATTAGGTGGTCCCTAATAACCCTTGGAGCCATGTGATTAGATAGAGTTGGGAAAACTCAGAAAAAGCCAGGATCCAAGTGAGAAAAAGGTGGGAAGTATTCTGAGGTGGGAAGGAGGGTGTGGCACCTTTGAAAGATCCTCATCTTTTGTCTCCATCTTGCCCCATCCTCCTCCCCTCCTCTCCACTCTCAAAGGCACCAACTCTTTTCCTGGCCTCTACTCTGCCTGGTGCCTATGTTTCTTGGCATCACGGTTGGCAGGCACCTGTTGGAGCAGCACAGAAGGAGCATCTCTGAGCAGAGCAGATGAGGACAGAGGGCACAGACCTTGACATGGTGCCAGGCTTCGCCAGACCAGAGTCAGAGGGCAATCTGTGTCCTGGCCAGAGCCAGGAAGTGGCGGAGGCAAGCCAAATGAACACCCCAGGTCCCTCTGGACTCCAAACAGCACTGGAAATTTTCACGAATGCTAAATCCACTTGCTACTTTACAGGAAAACTGACCCTTGAGCCATCTTTCCTTTAGCAGTCCCAGTTTGTTTTTCCAGTGACCTTCTGCCTTACCCATCACTGCAATCTGCCCTCAGGCATATAGAGCTGAATTGCTGATGTTGTTGAGTACTCAGACACACTCACATATAGACAGGAGTGAAATCACATGACCACAAACACCCACGCTCTCCCATAGGCCAAAACATTTATGTGCTTCCTGGCCTCACCCCCAAAATAAATTTATGGTCATTGAAATTTAAAAAGAACCAAGAAAATTCCAAAGCAGAGTTTCTTGCCATATCCATATCCGAATTCAAGACCCATTCTCATTCTAATCCATCATCATCATCATTTTGTAGGGTAAACTCATTAAGTGATGATAAACTTATCTTGACATTTCAGATTTTATTTTCTAAGAATTTCCATGGAATCTATCCATTTCCACGATGCAATGAAATCATCTGGCAGAGATTGGAAAGAGGTGTATAAGTATATACTACTTTCTGGATCGTTACTTTTATTTATGGTTATCAATAACAATAAACATGGTTTGTGTTTGAACACAAGAAGTAGTAGGAAGAACACTGGGCTTGGATACGGAAGCCTTGGTTCAAGTTCCCATTTCCAGCTGTGGTTTTAAACAGATAGTGTAACCCTTAGAACTTCAGTTACCTCCTTCAGAAAACTAGAATGACAAAATCTACCTAAAAGGTTTAAAATGAGGTTTAAGAGAAACAATATAGGTGAGAGTACTTGGCACAAACAGATACTCAATCACATGTGCATCAACTATGATTCAACCACATTCATGCAGAGTTAATAAATCTCAAGGTTTTGGAAGCCTAACTAACCATATTTCCCCCCTCGGTCCTGTTGATAACTATTGTTCAAGATGACATTTGTGAAGCATTGCAGGATTTTGGTGTGTTCCACGAGTAACCAAATTAAGATAAAACCATATGGTTTTTATGTTGCGAAGATTTCTGATTTTCAAGAAATGAGCAGGCAATAAAACAATTAGTGTATGAAGGAAATCTCAGATTTCAGATAACAAATGCAGCCAATTAACCAGAATAATTCAGTCTTACTGACACAATCATTTCCATGTAAAGAGTCACACCTGCCAAACTTGGAAAAACAGATCCTTTGTGATTTTCTTTCCTGGAGTTCTAGCATTGAAGAGCTGCCATGGGGAAAGGAAATGCTCTTTTTAGTTCTCTTTAATTCTTTTGACCCGTATTCATCAAGATACTGAACATTTTCAGAATGGCTGGACTTCCTCCCTCATTCTCTACCCTAGTCACTCTGCTACCTAGAGGCTACTGAATGGGACACGACAAAGTTCACTTTTCACTGAGATGCCAACTGGGTTTTCCTTTGAATTTGCTGCTCAACAATATTTGTAGCCTTAATTCTGCAGTCTCCCAATTAAAGTCATAATTAAAAGAATGTTTTGAGAAGATTTCACCCTGGTTGCAGGAGCTTTGGACAAGATAGCCGGAGAGGCACTTATGTGACTCATATGCTCCCTGCAGCCAGGCTCCTAGTAGGAGTGGGCCATGGCTGGACAGGAACCAAGTTGACTGGAGGAATATGTTCATGGCTTATTCATCATCATCACGGTAGCTCACACCTAGAATATGGGGGGTTTCTATAACCTTCTGGATCAGCAAGAGGTATTAAGCCCCTTCTCAACTTCCTTTCTGCCTCTTGGCCCCCTTTGAAAGACAAGCCAGTTATTATCCTTTGACAGAGCTGGATCCAATCAGGAAATAATTTTTAACAGTGACAGATGAAGTGCTGTGAGAGATAGAGACATCTCCTTCAAGGAAACTCTTTGGTCTTCCTAGATACAAAGGGAGACAGGAAATTCTTTTCTTCTTTCTTTGATTTTTTTTTTTTTGAGTTGGCAATGACATATCTTTAATAAAAATGCATGTAGTTTAATTTTCCAGAAAATAGCATAGTCTACCTGAAATTTTTGATTTTTGAATCAATTCTGTGTACAAAACATAAATACAAACAACTAGATATAGACAGGCATCTCAGAAATTTTAAATATTGTTGTTATTTACATCTACTTGAGTAGATATATTTCACCTCCCAACTTTGTAATCCTAGATCAACTACCTCAACTGTGATAGAACCTAGACTCTCTAATGTTGGGGTCCAATAACACTTTCATTTGTGGTTCTTGCAGTTAAAACAAGCAAACAAAAATATCAACTTGAGAATCCACATTAGGTTATCCAGCCTGACAATCTGTGTCCTTTATTTGGAAAATATAGCTTATATTTAATGTAATTACTTTATAATTGAATTTATATCTGTCTTTCTATTATTTGTTTGCTATTTGGTTCATCCATTTTCTGTTCTTTTGTATTTTACCCTTTCTTATCTTATCCTGGATTGAAAATATGTTATTCCATTCTTCTGTGAACATATTTTTTTTTTTTTTACTATTTTTTAGTAATTATCCTAGAGATTACAACATGTAGCCTTGATTTATTCTGGTCAAAACAGATTATTACTTTGACCACTTCATCAACACTGCCAGAACCTTCTGATTTTACCACTTCCCTTTACTAAGCATTATTTTTGTCATTAATTTTAGTTTGATGTATATTTTAAATGTATAAAATATTGAAATTATTGTTTTGAAGGATAATGTTAATTTAGTTTTGCCCACATATTTACCTTTTCCAGTGTTCTTTACTTTTCCTGCAGTTGCAGTTTTTATCTGGGATGATCTTTCTTTTGTTTGAATAATTTTTTTTTGTTGTTGTTATTTCCTATAGTGCAAACCTGGTGTGTTAGTTTCTGAAAAAATATTTTTCTTTCAGTTTACAATGTATTTTCACTGGTTATAGAGATCTGTTAGATATTTACATTCTTTCCATACTTAGCTATGTCTCCTATGCCTTCATTGTCTCCTGGGTTTCATTATTTCTTTTGAGAAGTCAGCTGTCAGTCTTATTGATGCTCTTTTGAAGGTACTTTGTCTTTTTTTCCTCTGGGTATTGTTAAGATTTTCTCTCTGCTTTTGGTTTTCAGCAGTTTGGCCATTTTGCGCTGGACATGTTTTGTTTTGTATTTATCTTGCTCGGATTTCACTGAACTTTTTGAATCTATGTGTCCTTTATTAGTTTTTGAAAATTCTCAGCCATTATTTCTTCCAATATTGCTTCTGAGCCATTTTCTCCTTTTACTCCTTCTGGGATGCCAATCATACATATGTTAACCTTTTGACCATGTTCCATGTGTTCCCTACAGTCTCTGCATTCTTTCTGTTCCTCCCTCAACCTCTGTTTAGACACAGCAAAACATTTGGCTCAAAAATATCTTAACTGTTATTGAGCCTATTTATTGAATTCTTAATTTCAGACATTTGCACTTTTAAATGTCTACTTGATGCCTTTAAGAAAATATAAATTCAAATTGTCTGTGAAATTTCTGCATACTTCCATCTCTTCTGTCCATCTTTTCCTGTATTTTCTTGAATATATTAATTGCATATATAGGCATACCTCATCTTATTGCACTTTGTTTTATTGTGCTTTGCAGATACTGTTTTTTTTTTTTTTTTGCAAATTGAAGATTTATGGTAACCTTCCATCAAATGAATCTATTGGCACCATTTTTCCAACAGTATTTTCTCATTTCATGTTTCTGTGTCACATTATGGTAATTCTCATAATATTTCAAAATTTTCATTATTATTATATCAGTTATGGTAATCTTTGATCAGTGATTACAACTCATTGAAAGCTCAGATGATAGGTAGCATTTTTTAACAGTAAAGCACCTTTTTTATTAAGGTAGGTACTTTTTTTAAAACATAATGCTATTGCACACTTAATAGTCTACAGTGTAAAGTAAACTTAAGTTTTATATGCACTGGGAAATCAAAAAATTCATTTCATTTGCTTTATTGTGCTATTTGCTTTATTGTCATAGTCTGGAACTAAGCCCACAATATCTTTGAGGTATGCTTGTATTTCAAAACCCTTAACTGCTAACTCCAATATCTGAATTATCTCTGGATCTGTTTCTATTATAGAATGTAGGTTGTGTATAAAACAACCACCAATGCTCTAGATGAAATTAATTTCTACCCAAGAAAGACCCAC
>JAQQSY010000620.1:0-14961 GCA_028646535.1 Procyon lotor | reverse complement strand
GTGGACCGACATGACTATGCAACTTTCCGCGTGTGTTACAACCTCATTGGCCACCTGTGTGTGGACCGACATGACTATGCAACTTTCTGTGCGACCACTGGCCCCTATAAAACTGTTACGCCCTTTGACCTAGGGGTCCAAGTCCTGACCCCGCTGAGTCGGATATACTTGGGCCCAAGCTCGAACTTGCAAATAAACCCTCTTGCGTTTGCATCGGTATCGGCTCCTCGGTGGTCTCTCGGATTCGAAATCGGGGGCATTACAACACTATTTGGGATGCTGCCCAAATCCGTGCACCTTGCACTGCAATTCTTAGATCTCAAATAAACCTTTTTACTTAGTTATTGTCTCCTGACAATTTTAGGTTGACAAAGGAAATGGCTTACTGCAAAGAAACACCCTTCTCCGTATGACTTAGATGCTCTGCTTACCTAAGACAAGGCCAGACACACACCCTATTAAGTCCCATTCTTTGTCTCATAAAAGATGAGCTGGTTAGCTTGTTCCTACTGATTAATGGGAGCAAAATGCTTTTTAATCAAACTTGAGTTAAGCTTCTCTACCTCGCCCTGGTCCCTGAACCTTGACCCATTTCAGCCTGAACCAACATATAATGCCTCCTGTCAACAGTGGCCTCAGAGTAAAAATTTCTCAGGTGTAATTTCCAAACTTTCCTTTCAACCCATTTCCCTACACCTAATTATTTCTATCCTTGTTTATTCCTCCCCATGAAAGAAAACTCCTTTTTGCCTAATACTTGGGAGGCTTTCAGATGTCATGTTGGTTTTGCTGTTGCTTGTTTCGACTGTTTATAGGTTTAGCTTTTTCAAAGTGGGGCTGAGCATGAAGGGTAGGAAGGGTGTGGTTGAAAAAACTAATGGAAAACAGACGTGATGAAGGAAATTTGTGGGTTTTGTGTGTTTGCTTTCATGGACAATTTTCCCCTTATACAAATGAGAGGTGGAGTAGAGCAGAGTCAAAAGGAGACACTCCCAGAAGGCTGAGAGGTAGAAGCAAGCTCTGGATCTCTTAGCCCCAAATTGAACTTTGCACTTAGATCTGTGACTATGGGGCAATTTCACCCCTACTGTGGAGTTCAGTTTTAAGTTCCTCCAAAACAGGCCTAAGGGTACAAGGGGCGTGCCAGAAAAAGATAGGCCTAAGGGTATGGGCGTGAAAACTATTCCTGGAATTTAGCTTCCCTGTGTGACGCCCAGCCCCTGAGTTGTTCAAATGCACCAATGAAATGCATAAATTTAGGTAATTGCCATATAAAGAATAAGGAACGCCTACGTGTGTGTAGTGACGTAAGTGCTTGTTTACTCGAATGCATAAAAATGCTTCGAAGGAGAGAGGCCGGGCTTCTCGCCTTAGCACTGTGCTTCCTCGTATGTGCCGGTGAGAGCCCCAGCTAGCTGGAAATAAACCCTCTTGCTCTGCATCCAGCCTGCCTTTTGTGGGTTCTTTTGGGAGGGTCTCGATCCGGACATAACACTACAGGTAGGAGCTGCCTGCAAACAATGTGCATCCTCATTACTCCTTCCCCTGTGAGCTTAAGTGTAAATCTTCTCCAGGATGAATCTATGGGTAGTGATATTTCTTGCCAAGCCAGGGGGAGCCAGAGGAGAGAAAAGGAAATTAATTTTGGACCAAGCTGTTAATCAAATTTTAGCAAAAGTCCGAGATGGGATTAGGGACAGTTTTTTAAAAACTCCCAATGACTCTTATAGTTTAGTGTTCTATTATTTTGCAATTCAGACTTATCAATTCCCTTTGACTTCTGGGGAAGAATCTCATCTGAATAGACCTCTTTCTTTTTATTTATTTATTTATTTGACAGAGAGAGAGAGAGAGACACAGCTCCTTCCTGCCATGCAGGGAGCCTGATGCGGGGCTTGATTCCAGGACCCGGAGATCATGACCCGAGCCAAAGGCAGACGCTTAATGACTGAGCCACCCAGGTGCCCCTGAATAGAGCACTTTCTATCAACACCATAATCACATTCTATTCTCATCATTCTTTTTTTGTTTTTAAGACTTATTTATTTATTGGGGGGAGGCAGGGACAGAGGGAAAGGGGAAGGGGTGGAGGGAGAGAGAATCTTAAGCAGACTCCATGCTGAATGTAGAGCCAGACATGGGGCTCCATCTAAGGACCCTGAGATCACGACCTGAGCCGAAACCAAGAGTTGGATGCTTAAGTGACTGTGCCACCCAAGCACCCCTATTCTCATCATTCTTTGTACTGAATTTGCACTGTAGAGACTGACATTGATGGCACACTTATTAGGTTCCAGGTGCTACATAGTGTTCTACCTGAACCTCACAGTAAATGAGGCACCAGTGAGACATTCTTATTTCCATTTTACAGATAAGGAAACTGAAACTCAGGAAAGGTAACTTTCAGGGGAATCTAGAGCTACCAGGCAGAAGAGTAGAAACTTAAATCATTCCACATAATTGTATCTGACTCAAAACACCCTATTATCTCTGTTGTACCATAATACTTCACCACATACCTAAATACATCCTTATCTAAATTTTACATTAAACATTTTAACTTTTATTCTTTTCTCTTCATATCTACATAAATATTAAAGTCACAGGTTATTTAACCATTTTATAAAGCCTAGTCCCATATTTTGTTCCATTCATATTTCTCAATAGCCCTGTGAAAAGGAGGAAATGATCTTATTTTCTCCATTTATCAATCATTTATTTGAAAGTGAGAATAAATGAGGACCTTTAGGTAAAGTGAGAGAGCTACTAAAATGATAGTATCCAGATCTGAACCTAAAATTTCAATTCCAAATCCATGATCCTCAAAAAGACATCACATTTTCTTGATCAGTTCTGTGTGTCTCCCTGGATATTGTGGTGTCTAAGGAAAGCACCAGAAGTTACTAACAACTTCTTTTTATTGTGAGACAAAATACACACTAGAGAGGAAGTCTACAGGAAAATATGTGTGGTATACTCAGCCAGCCATGGGACCAGAGTAAAACCAGTATAGCCAAAAATATTTGGCATAAAATCTTCAAAGTTATTCTTCTAAAAATATTCAAGTTTATAATTCTATTACTTAATGTTATCATATAAAAAAGTACATAAATGTAAATTTTAACAAATAACTAAAATGCAAACATCTAGTCAAAACTGGAACAATGCCAGAACAGTTACACTCTAGGTATCTTCTGCCAGAAGGAAAAATCTTCCCAATGGAAGGTCCAAAATGAAAGAAGGGAGGAAAACCAACTGTATTCAAATACTAATAATGTCTAATAGGTTTACAAATAGATTTAAATGCAAGGCAGCATCATATGTTTGGATAAGATTAATTAAAGTACATAAGCTATCATCTAGGAAGATGGTAAAAGAATTATCCTTATTTTTAAATTAACTGTGTTGTTAAATGTAACAAAATATAGAAAATCTGTAAAACATCAAAGCATAATTTAAGGGAATATGGGGAACGAATACCTGTATAACCATCCCCTTTACCTATGGATCACAACCTCTTCCCCCAACTTCTCTTCCATGGTAATCACTTCCTTTTTTTGCTGCTATAATAATTATGTCCATTTTATGGTCAATATCTGTAAGTAATCTATGTATGATCAAAAATAATGTGTACTGTGTTGTTGGGTGAAATAACTTACATGCACACACACACATACATGCATAACCATTAAGCCATGTTTGTTAATGGTGTTCCAATCTTCTATAGCTGATTGATTTTTTTGTACGGTGATTACCAGAAGGCTATGCTAAAATCTCCCACAATGCTTACTGTGTTGATTTCTTGCTGTAATTTTACATTTTTTGGATCTATTGATCAATCTGTTAAATGACCAATCCATCGTGTTTTATTTCCTTAATGAAATGAGCCTTTCATCTTTATAAACCGATTCTCTTCATCTCTAGTAAAATTTTTTTTGTCCTAATTTATAGTAGAGCTGGCTCATGGCCATTTTTTGTTTGTTTTTTTTTTTTTTGCTTGTTTTTTTAAGTTATCTCTACACCCAACGTGAGTCTCCAATTCATGACCTTGAGTACCCTGAGATTAAGAGTCACATGTTTTACCAAATGAGCCAGCTAGGCACCCTGGGATTATGATACGTTTTTCTTTCCTTTTTTCTCCCACTCTGCTCAACACCAAAATGACTTCCCTGTGACCCTGGAGATGAGATTAGTTCTGGTTTGCTTCAACACTAAGGTTGTAACCCTTTTGGATCCTGGACTTTTCTGCTGGAGGCAGGCCCTGGGTCTTGACTTCTATAGCCCTCCTTCCTTGTTTCCCTTGATGGGGAGCAGAATATGTCATCCCCAAATGTGCCACTTTGGCATGTGGATTGTTTTGAGCTGAAGGCAAATAAGATCCAGTAGACTCAGGAAAAGTTTTTACCTCCCCCTTAACTACTCAAAAGAATTTAGATTGGGGTCATGTACCAGGAAGAGATAATTTGCTTTTTTTAAGATTTTATTTATTTATTTGACACACACAGAAGGAAAGAGAAAGAGAGAGAGAGAGAGAGCAAGAGAGAGAAAGCCCAAGCAGCGGGAGCAGCAGGCAGAGGGAGAAGGGGAAGCAGGCTCCCTGCTGAGCAAAGAACCCGATTTGGGGCTCAATTCCAGGATCCTGGGATCATGACCTGAGCTGAAGGCAGATGCTTAACTGACTGAGCCACCCCGGTGCCCGAGAGATAACTTTTTATATCAAAAAGACTTTTTCTTTCTTTTTTTTTTAAGAGAGAGAGAGAGCATGCAATTGGGGGAGGAGCAGAGGGAGAGAGAGAATCCTAAGTAGGCTCCACGCTCAGGGCAGAGCCCCATGCAAGGCTTGATCTCATGACCTTGAGATCACAACCTGATCTGAAATCAAGAGTCGAATGCTTAACTAACTGAGCCACATCAAAAAGACTTAAATCTGCATGGCTTGGAAGTCATCTGATCACCAAATATTTGCTCTTTCCATCTTCCTGCCAGTTCTCTTCCTCCTCTTTGAAGCCAAGACCCCTACCCCCTTCTTCTTACCTCAGGATGGTATAGAAGCCTCAATTGCTTAACTGCCCAGGAGTCTGTGGGGCTCTTGCACATACACAATTAAATTTATTTTTATCCTTTAGTCTATGTTATATCAATTTCATTATTAGAATAAAGAACCTAGAAGGAACGATTCTGCCCAAACACCCTCTCTAGCCAGAAAATCTAGACCTCCAAAATCAAAGAAGCTCAGTCTGAGTTTGAGGGAGTGGAAAGTGCAACTGATTGTTCTGTGTTCTGCTAAGCTCCATTTTATTTATTTTTATTTTTTAAGCTTCTTTATTTAAATAATCTCTACATCCAACATGGGGTTCGAACTGACAACCCTAAGATCAAGAGTCACACTCTCTTCCGACTGAGCCAGCCAGGCATCCTTGCTAAATTCCATTAAAGTTCTCATTTTATTTTTTTATTTTTTATTTATTTTATTTTTCATTTATTATTTTTTTAGTTCTTGTTTTAGAGTAAAGTTTGGCCAGGATTTTTTCCAGAGTCTTATCTGCTCTCTGATATTTTTAAAGTAATGTTTTTAAATTTTTATCTAAAGTTTTGAGTTGTTTTTAGTGGGAAGATTCATATAAATAATTACAGAATTTTTTTGCATGAAACAAAAGAAAAATTAGCTCATTTTCTGTGGAATTTAACAACTCAGTCAAAATATTCTTGATATCCAAGGCTTCTGACCATGTGAGGTGTGCTCTTTGTATGGAGAAAACGATTAGAAACAGTACTTCCTGACAACCCAGAAAACCTCTCAACAAAAGAAGAGAAAGACAAGAGTTTTATTATGAATATGCAATAAACCAAATGGCAATGTATATCACAGGCACCAGCTAAAGTGACTACTAAGACAAAAGTCTTAGTGTTTTATGTAGCCACCTGGATATAATCCATTCTCTCTCGGAAGAGAAGAGAGAACTGGGAGATAGAAAGAGAGTCATTGATGTAGGCACCCGGGACTCAGTGTTTTAGACGAGGAAGATCTGGCATCAGATTTTTCAGATCCGGCATCAGAGGGCAGACATCATCGTGTCATCATGGGATTGATGACCAGATCAGAGGTATTTCTGCAGAGGCCATTGTGTGCAGAAAGTGCTGTGGACAAAATATAAAACCTAAAATGACACTATAAAGTATTCCACTTTAGGGGAAGAAGAATAATTTTCCCTATACCCTTCTATATTCTTGACTGAGACACCCGTAATACAAGACAGATTACCAGGAGAAAAAGAAACAGAAGCTTAATTACGTGTATAATTAAGGAGACTCAGGTACTCAGGAGAACTGAGTAACTCTCCAAATGGCTAGGGCCATCATCTTACACACTATCTCCAGTTAAAGACAGAAGATGTTGCTTGGGCAGTGTGGAGCTAGTTACAGGAGGTTTTCAGGAAAGCACATTAATCGAGGGAAAGGTTGTTATGCAGATTTAGGCCCATGCCTTCTCCACTGATAGAAGTTTGTAGAGATTGAGTCATTCTCTTCCTGATATAGAGAGGGAGACACTGTTACAAATGGAAATTTCCCTTATATATGTAGATTTATTTTACAAAAGGGTAACTTCTCAGGATTTAGAACTTTTCCTTTGTCTGTCTCTTAAAAATAATCAGCCTAGGGAAGCCAGGGTGGCCCAGTCAGTCCGGTGTCTGCCTTTGGCTGGCTCAGGTCAAGAACCCAGAGTCCTGGGTTTGAGTCCCGTGTCAGGCTCCTTGCATAGAGGGGAGCCTGCTTCTGTCTCTTCCTGCCGCCCTCCCTGCTTGTGCTTTCTCTCTCTCGCTCTCTGATAAATAAATAAATAAAAATCTTTTTTAAAAAATCAGCCTAAAATAATCCTTATGCCAAAGACACATATTTTGAGACGGCAAATCCTGCTTCTCACTTCACCATTCACAGTAAAAGTAACTCAGAGGGAAAAAGATGATAAAAGTGGAAATCCAGAATTTACTTACTAAATAGTGAGAGAAAGCAAGAAGTGGCTGAGTTTACCATAAGTGTTTATTTCCTTTCTTCAGCAAATGGGGAAACAGAGAGGTAACACATTACATGTTTGTACATGAGATTATGTAGCTTCAGTGATTGCAATGTGCTAAGTGGGGTCTCATCAGAGTTTCCAGAGAATTTTTGTGCGGTGTCTATCCGCCTCAAGGACTAACACTAACCCTGTGGGAAGGCGGTAAGTCAGCTTGAAGCCATACCTCTGACCCTGTGAGAGAGAGGAGATGGACTCCTAGAAGTCATTGCTGACTTGCAAACAATGGATTGTAATGAGACTGAGAGGCTGTGTGTAAGAATATTGCATAATCCATCACATCCCCTGGGCTGACACAGACAAGTCAGCATAAGGAAAAACAGTTATGGATGGCCATGGAAAAAATATGAATGCTTCTATGTGAACTCTGAGCTGTTCCTGCAAGTAATAAACTTCTGAGAAAGGAAAAGGCAATTCCAGCTCAGGGTATAGGTGTGTCCAACAATATGGGCTTTCTAGGAAGTGGGATCCCACGCCTGAGCTAAAAAGCCAAATTGGCTGCACAGTGGGGAATTAAAGGTTCTGGTCAGCAATCCATTGCATGGGTGTGTGTCTGCTGGGGGGTTCCCCACACCAACAAGCAATTCTCAAACATCAGCTGAGCGTCCTACAATTTAACTCAACTCTGACACTATCTACCCGGGGAGGGCGTCAGATCCCACAGGTGAAGGGGTCAGTCCTACAAGATTTCCCCCAGTTCACTTCAGATGTCAGTTGCAAGTCCAGGTAATTCTGACTGACCTGCTAGAGAGAGGAGTTTCCCACAAACTCCTCGGGTTCTTTCATTTGTCAGAGTGGCTCACAGAACTCAGAGAAACAGAGAAACAGGAAGTTTACTTCCTGGATCACCAGTTTATTATAAAAGGACAGAACTCAGGAGCAGGCAGATGGAAGAGATGCACAGGGCAAGGTATGTGGGAAGGGTGTGGGGCTTCCATGCCCTCTCCAAGCCTGCCATTCTCTCCGCATCTCCACGTGTTTATGAATCTGAAGAAATCTGAACCCTGTGCTTTGGGATTTTTATGGAGGCTCCATTGTATAGGCGATAGATTCGGTCACAGGCCACTGGTGACTGATTTCAACCTCCAGTCACTCTCCCCCTCCCTGGAGGTCAGTGAGGGGAGAAAGGTCAGTGGGCATGAAAGTTCCAACCCTCCAAAATGGGGCTGGTTTCCCCTGGCAACCAGCCCCTATCCTTAGGCGCTTTCCAAAAGTTGCCTTATTAACGTAACAAAAGACACCTTTATGGCTCTTACCACTTAGAAAATTCCAAGGGTTTGAGGAGCTCCATGCTAGAAATAGGCAGAAGACCAAATATATATATATGTATATATATATTTATTATTATTTACAATATCACAGGAGTTAGAGCATTTCCATGACAGCTGAAGCCCTCATTATAGCACAAGAATTCTGTTTTCTTTAAAAGATTAAAGCAAAACCAAAAAATCATGTAATAAACTATAACCATTAAGAAAACCTGGCCAGTAATGTGGAAGATGAGGCAGGATTAGGAGGTTGCTGAGGCCCAGGAGATTTCAGGAGTAGGGTCATCCTATTACTAAGAGAGCCTGAGGGTTAGCCTTACCTATGTTTCTTTGGAGCTAGTTAATGTCAAAAGACAAACCATGACTTTGCTCTAAACAAGAAAGCACGGCCAGAGGTTTTTGTCTTATGGAATCAGACCCTTTTTTGTGCACCTTCCAAAGACCACACTACGCTACTTTCGTGATGTTATTTAAGATGGATCGCTACTTTCACCAGGATTGAAATTTCTTTGTGGAGGTAAGAGGAAGACAAAGCAGGTGCAGAGAGGATGCAGACTTCTGGGAGAAATAAATATGTACTCCCAATGCAAGAAGTGGAGAACATATCCACCAATAGAAGGAGTTGAAAATAGCACTCAGGATCCAGGTTACCCATTTGATGGCAGTGAGCAAGGGTGTTCTACAGTCTATATTTAAAATTGTATGTACACACAGCACACACAAACATACACCCATATATAACATGCCTACTGTTTCAATAGTTATTTCAAGCTCTAACGTGGTCCAGATACCGCACTAAAGAACAAGGCACAGTTTAAGCATGGTCGGCGGGCACTCAAGTAGAAAGTCCAGAGATAGCTACTGTAAGTGCTTCTGTTCCTTGTTTTTCAATCAGCAAGCTAGGCTTTGCAGATTAACATATTAAATGCCAGAAATGGATTTATCATTGGTGAAATAAGCGTGTCGACTACAGCAACGATTTTTGTAACTGGACTCTCACAGAGAAGTCAAAAGTAGTTAAGGTTTACGGACTGAGTGAACCTAGTGTAAGAGGTACTGCACACCTCTGCACAAAGAGGTTTTAAGAATCTAATGAGGTCGGTAGACCTTCACCCTTTGGAATGGAGGCGGAGGCTTGATTCCTAAACAGTTGTGTGGCCCAAAACTGCTTTAGGAGTACAGTTCTTAAGCTTGGCTGCACATTAGGTGGACCTGGAATGCTTTAGGAAGTTGCGAATGCTCAAGCCACACCTCAGGACAATAAAACGAGAGTCCCCGGGGAAGCAGTCAAGGCATCAGTGGTTTTAAAGGCTCTTTAGGTAATTCCAATGTGCAGCCACGGTTGACAACCACTAGTTTGAGAGGATACATAGTGGCAGGTACGATGTTTGCAGATTCTTCCAGTCTCTGTAATAGCTCAGGATCTGTCTAGAGTGACCCTCTCGTACCTAAGTATGAGTACCTAAGGAGACAGAAATCTGGACTTCCAAGAGCCCTGCGAATAGGTTACATGAGCTGTTGCAGGTCTGCTTGATAATCAGTGTTTGATTAACCTATGCCTGTGTCTGCCAGCATTTGTTCTAAGATTTAAATTATCCTGGCAGAGAAGTTTATGGAGAAGCAACTACCCTTCCCCACTTCCAACTTTTAGGCAGCACTGTTTATCAAAAATAAACAGGATTATGTGAGGCCATATCGGCCCAAGTCAGGTACCAGTGGGTGCTGTGTGCGTAATTTGCTATCCACCCAATCATGAGCAATTTTGTGTAAGACAGTCACTATTTTAGGGGGCTAAATTCTGGAGAGAGACTTAATTACCGTATTCATCAAAGGGTAGAGATATTAGGTAATATGTAAATAGTTTGTTTCTAATCAGGAAAACAAAATTGTCCTGGGTTGAGAAATATTTGTTGGATACAGGCACCAGCCACAGGAGGGCAAGCAAGGCCCTATCTTTTGCCTCTGTAACTACATTTTGATCTTGAATTTTCATTTCAGCTCAGTCGTGGAGAATTTAATCTTCCAAATTGAAGGTACGTTCAGTAAGTTCTGGTTTGAAATTCAATCTTTTAAAATAGTACTCTCTTAATTCAGGAATTTCCTGTCACTTCTCTCCTTCGATAGGGGTCCAGGGCAGGCCCCCCCCCCCCCCAAATAGAACACAATGGCATACTGATTATTTTGAATTGAAGATACCTGGGAAACAATCGGTGCAAGGACATGCAGACCCTCCTCTGTCTCCTTGAAAGCAGGAAACAAATCTCCCATATGAAAGGCACCCTCCCTTTTTCTACGAAGTAAAAAAGACACCCTTTTCCTCAGAGACAGGGACTTCAAAGTTGAGAAAGCAATAGACATACACCTTGTTACTTTTTCACTAATCTACTACTTCACCCCAAATTCAAGCCCAAAGGCTTAGAATTCCTTTACTAATTAAAGCTCCCAAATACCTATTTTATCTTGGCAAGTCCTCACAAAGTTATTATCTCTTTGTCTAGAATGTATAAAAACTGCCTGGGTCATTTCTTTGGGACTCAATTTCATTTTGAGGCCTCCACGTACATGTAAGAAAGTTTTGACTTTTTCTCTTATTAACCTGTCTCATATTAATTTAATTGACCTAACCAGCTAGAAGAACCCTGGGAGGGGAGTGAGGGAATTTCTCCCTCTCCAACACTTGTATTTGCCCTGCTCCGGGAGGATTCACAAATCACTGGCATTTGGGAGGGGTGGATAGATGGATGGATGAGACAGATTGATGACGTGTAACTTAACATTGGACCCAATGTTATATAAATGTGCCGGCTTTAATATGTATCTTTTTTTTCTAAATTAGAAAAAGGTTTTAAGGAATCTGTATGCCCAGTGTGGGGCTAACTCATGACCCTGAGGTCAAGAGTTCCATTCCCCATTCACTGAGCCAGTCAGGCACCCCTGACATGTATAATCTTAACTGATTTTACTGACTGACATCTATACACTACTTCTGTGGCTCAAAGTGCCATGTCCTTTCTGCTCTGCGATGCCCAGTTTATTACAAACTAATGTTTGTCTTCATTTTCCTATCATTTTGAGGAATTTTTTTTTTAAGATTTATTTGAGAGAGAGAGGGAGAGAGAAAGAGCACGAGGCAGGGAGGCGCAGAGGGAGAGGGAGAAGCAGATTCCTCGCTGAGCAAAGAGCCTGACATCGGGGCTCCATCCCAGGACCCGGAATCATCACCCAAACTGAAGGCAGACGCTTAACTGACTGAGCCACCCAGACGCCCCCTGAGGGCTCTTTGAGTTTCCAGCCCACTCTTAGTCATTTTTATATCCCTCTGAAGGGAATAGGCCACTTTTGGACGTTCCCCCTCTGATCACGTTGAGGGGTGTGCACTCACAACTTGCTACTCTAGATTTCAGAGGCCAAAATGACTTTGGGACTTTTCCAGGGGACTTTCACTAATCCTTCCTTATGTTTGGGTGCCACTAATGCTGTCTAGATTTCTATTGCACACCCAACCCTAGAACATGATCCTGGGGAATTTAATGTACAATTTTACTCCTTTGATCACCTCTGCAAAATATTTTGCTTTCCCTAAAGCAACTACATGGGCTCTTTATGTGCCCAGGGGCAGGAAATTGTTCTCACATCCTCATGTGGCCTTTAAAGCCAAATGCATATGGCATAAACTCTAGGTTTGTTTCCTTCGAAGTTGAGTTTACTGGAAGCCAGGTTTTTACAACTTTTATGTGTCTAGGAGTTTAAAAAATCTACTCAGGAGCTCATTTGATTTATCTATTCTCAGCCAATCAAGCCCTCCCCTGACTCAAGGAATACCACTAACCCAATGGATGGAGTGCACAAGATCATCAAAAATAATGGGAGAAAGAAAAACCTCGGTTATTATCAAAATAGTGCCTCCTGCCGTACTTGTAACAAAGACCTGTGGCTAATTGGATGGCTGGGCGTGGGATAACATTTTATCAAGTTATCTGTATTAACTGTTACAGATGTGAGAAAACCGAAGTTCTCATACGTTAAGTGACACGTCTGAGATCACAGTGCTAATTAATAGCAGCTCTGGGTGCAGAAAGTGTAGTGTTTTTCTGTTGCTGGAAACTCTAAACTTGATTTGGTGAAATAGAAAGTGGCTTCCAGCCAGCTCAATATCAGTGATTGACAAATATGGCTGTCCATTACATTCAACTACGGGGCTTTTGCAGAACACACAGGGACTCTCTTACAGCAAGCATGCAGATTCGCCAGGCCTTTACTAGGTTCCACGTTTCTGTATTTAATTACACGCAGATCGTTTCTCTGCTTTATAAAATAAAAAAAGCTGAAGAGCAATCAGCCTCAAATGTTGCCTTCCCCGGGCATCCTTCCATCAGTTCTTTCCTGACCTCTTCCAGCCCCCAAAGACCAAATGGAAGGCGGCTAATGCAGGCATCATCCCTGATGTATGCCCAACTTGAGACAGTGGTTTTAACATCTCTGTGTGCTTCAGGATCCTCTAGGACACCTGTTAAAAATGTAATTATCAGATACCACTCCCCAGTTGCATACATTGCTTTATGAACACTTAATCAAAAACTAATTAATAATTGGGTCTATGCTAGAATTTGGTCTGAAGGTTTATTATAAACTGGAAGTGAGGCTTTGGGGCCCTATTCATCTCAAAGTCTTTGACTGCTCTTGTGTATCTACCAAAAATGTATTTCTGAGCCTGTCTGTAGAACTACCAACCTTCTTCCACACCTATAAAATGGGCTGTGATGTTTACTAAGTGTTGAGTTTGAAAGTACCGAGTTTGTTGATAAATACCTGTCAGGAGAACAGAGAACGCCTGCCAAGCACAATCTGCCACCCAGTGATTTTCAGGGAACACAGATGGCAAGAGTGTTTGGACCTTGAAAGCTCTGATGACCTAGAGAATTTGTTTCCAATTTAATTACTTTGCAGGTAAAACAGGGGATAGATGTATCACAGTGGATCTAGCAGTAGGATGAACCTGGATGAATTCCTGGGAGTAGGAAGACAGGTGCCCACGAATCTGTGGGTGAGCCCCAGCTCCCAGGACTGGTCCACCAGACAAAGCAGTGAGAAGCTTTAGGAGAAATGGCCCTGTCAGGACAGTCATTAGGGCAGCCTCCTTACCACGACATTGACATATAATGAGTGGAAAACCCGAGGGGCAGGGGGCGGGGGGGAGAAAAACAGGGGAAATAAAGTAGAAGAGCTGGAAGAGGAAGTTGCAAAATTCAACCTGATCCTGGCAAGACATGAAGGAAATCCTGTGTCAGCCAAGGAGAGCCTACCTCCTGATCTGCTTGGCTGTCTGCTCTAGAGCCAGGAAAGCCTAAAAAGAGTTGTCAGAAAACGTAGAAGTGATACCTGAAGAGCACTGAAAGGAAACGAAACAGAACAGAAAACAGAACAAAAAACATGTTCTGATGGAGAAAACATCATCCTCATTGTGGCTGATTTTATTCACTGAAGTGACAGCGAGGTAATTATCTTTTTTGCATATTACCCTAACAGTACCCTCCAAACTGTGAATGGAGGCATGAGGTGATATTTATTGTTCTATCCCGGCACAAAGTGTAGCACTTTGTGTATGTTTAATACACATCTGTTGAAAGAATGAACACAACAAAAATGTCTCTGTTTAAACGGAAGCACAGAATGAGGCCAGGAGATGAGATATGAATTCTCTGGGCATATGTAATAACACTCATGTTTCTAAAATTGTATCCCTTTCTCATTCATCGTTTCCTTCCTCTCACCATGATTTCTTTATTTCCTTCCCTTCCCTTTGCTTGCCATACTTTTTTTCCTCTCCCCTGATTCATTTCCTCCCTCCCTTCCTTCCCCCTCTTCCTCTCTCTCTCCCTTGTCTCAAGCTGAGAGCAGTGAGGCCAAAAGGGCCTGGAGATGACCTTTCCAAGTTCCTCCGCTAACTGGTGGCCGAGCTGGGTCACAGACGACTTCTTTTGTCACTCAAGCCAGGTGTCTTTTCACTACATCACAAATGCTCGCCCTAGTTTAGATTTTCGTGCAGTGGAAGAGAGCCAAGCTGTCACCATGACACCCAATGAAGATCCTCGTTATGCTCTACGCATTGCTCTGAAAGTACCACATCTAAAGAAATGAGTGGCCTTTCACACTCTGCTGTGTCTCAGGCAGAGGACGGACATGACAGGCAACAAATTCTGCTAACATGTGTCCAAAATTACAGTATGTATGGATTATTTCTAAAATTGACTGCTCTGAATTTCAGCTATGATCTTGGACTTTATCACACTTCAGCTGTATCTTCACAACACCCAATTTAGAATGAAAATATGAAAAACCTGTCAGTTCATATTTGTTTGAGTACATAGTTCCAGAAATGTGCTTATAGTTTTTCCAGATAAATCAATCGGTTATTTTGCTATCATGTAGACATAGCCACGAGTATCATTTTGTTTTTTGTATTGCCAAGTGGTTATTTCAGCAAGAAGACTGGAATACGTTTAAGGCTTTGACAGCCTCTCAGTAACCTGGAAACAAGTTCCTTAGCTACAGTACTGCCCAGGAATATAAAAATGAATAATAAATACCCCTATAGTATTTCACAGAGGTAATGAGGGCAAA
>JAQQSY010000619.1:0-14961 GCA_028646535.1 Procyon lotor | reverse complement strand
GGGGGGGTGGGGGCGGGGACCAGCACCGAAGACCCAGCTTTGCGTCCTCCTCGGCGCCGGCCCGTTTCATTTCCTGACGCCGCGTCATCACCACGCGGGTCGTGGACGGAAGCTGTTCTATTCCGGAAAACCGTGTCCAACCGTATTTGTGATCGAAATTTGATTTAGCTCAATAAAAGCTGGTTTTCCCAATGAGATGACACTCTGGGGAGAGTTTTATGCTGGGAAGTTCACGGACCTGAACACAGAGAGATAAAGCTTTTCCAATGACATGGGAAGCCAACCTTGAGTAAACGAACCCCTTCCTTAGTGAAACGTCTCTACGGGCATCTTCTCGCTAAGTCAAATCGAGAAGCGAAGCAAATTAAGTGGTTCTCATGTAAGAAAGGAAACCAGGGGCAGGGTGGGCACCAGGGGCAGGGCGGGCACCAGGGCAAAGACTTGCCGGCTCCCGCTGTGTCTCATTGCTGTCTGCACAAAATCATGGCCGTGAAACCTAACAGCCGAAAGGAGTGACCTCTACAGCCTCTGACATCGCTCATTCCCTTGAATCCAGACACTCATGACATGAGTGACCAAACCACAGTGGACGGAAAAGCTACAGTACAAAAGCTCTGTCACATAAGAAAGCCTGGAAGACCGGAGGATGCATGGACTGCGGAAGAGACGTGCCCTGTGGGGGCTTCTTGGCTTCCCCCACGTGTCTGAGCAGCTGCTCAAGAAAAGCAGGACTCATGACGCTGATGTCGGCCAGCCTCGGACGCAGGACCTCTGGGGTGAGGTGACAGGGACCCCTGGTAAGAGCCCCATGACCTCCAGATCCGGAGAAGGACACAAACCAAAATCAATCCCCTCTCTTCCAAAGCGTCCCCAAAGCCTATGCGTCATGCCCACGTGCTAAGCAACTTGAGGGTGGCCTCCCCGCTTATGCCCCACCCCCCACACACCCCGTGGGACCGACCTTCAAAGACCCAAGTTGCTTCCATTTGTTGCTACACATCCTGCTTTGCCGGCCCGTACGCTCACTACCGTTCCGCACACACACCATTTGAAACACGGGGTCCGCGTGCACTTAAGACCCACAGCGTCCCACTGGTATCCCGCCGTGCTCCGCATCCAAACAGGGATTTCCATCGTGCTACATTCACTTTGCCACGCTTGCGGCTGAAAGAGCACCAAGCCTAGCCTTAAATTTCCCAAACCCAATAAACAAAGCAAAGACAGCCTGGCCCCTCGGAAATTCTACGGATTTCTTAAGTTTCACCTCTCTGGCTTTCGCTCTGAAACATGCCCTGTGCCGTGGCCCAGCTCGGCCACAGCAGAATCTGCTGCAGCAGGAAATATGCTTCCAGATGGGGGCAGGGGTGGGGGACAGGAGAGCCGGGGCACCGGGTCCCAGCCCTGCCCACCTCACTGCCTTGAGTAAAGTCAATTTCTATTTTAATACCCACTTTGAAATGCATTTGACATTTCTCTTTCCAAAGCAGCAGTGAGAAGCTGAATATTCCTGGAAACGTATGGGGAGGGAGGGGGCGGAGAGGAAAAGATCACCAGCTCTCCTGTCTGGTGGGCTCAAACCAGTCCTGGAATCTAGAGACCCATCTGTCACTATTCCTTCGATGGCTGACTTTGGGAAGGAAAGGAATCCCACGGCCCCTTGGGGGGGAACAGCAGGGCAGTGAGGGGCCTGCAAACAGTAGGTGCTCAATGTGATCCCTGGAGAGGTGGTACCACACTGCAAAGTGCTTGCTGGAAACCATGTGGTACCACAAGGGGCTTACGTGCCTCCCCAGGCCGGGAAACAGAGGCTCTCGGCCATCCCCGGCCATCGGCAGCAAGGTGCGCGCGGGTGGTCTCTGTTCCCAAACCGCAGTCAGGATTAGAGCCCTGCACGGGCAGAACCAGGGCAGCACTACAGCCAGGCCCTGAGAGCACCCGTCCAGAATGGAGAGCGTTTCTGCCGCTGGCCTCACCACTAGTCTGGCAGACCCGCTTGCTGACTCCAGGAGGGTCACCTGGGATGAGAAGACAGGGGTAGCTCCCTTCCGGCCGGGACCGGCACTGCCCCTTCGCTGGGGCCACCGTGGGAGTGAGGCGTGACCACGCACCGTGGAAGGGTTCCCGCCACGCACACAGGGCTCCTGGCTCAGGGCCAGGGGCGCTCTCGTCAGGATGGCTCACACCCGGCCAGGGGTCTGAAGCAGGCAGCCCAGACTGCCCCGTAGGCTAGAGAAGGAGGGAGGGGCCGGACACGGGCCGCGGTGCTGGCAAATGGTGGGGCGGGGGCGAGGACGAGGAAGCTACCGAGGTGGAGAGGTGGGTCACGGAACCGGAAAGAGCTGGTGGTGGACAGAATAATGGCCCCCAAACACGCCCAAGCCCATCTCCCCAAATCTGTGACTATATTCCTTCCTGTGGCAAAAGAGACTGTACGGGTGAGTTAAGGGTCTTGAACCAGAGGATGACCTGGGTTATCGGGGTGGCCCAGTGTCATCACCAGGTCCTCGAAGAGCAAAGCAGGAAGGTCAGAGTCCAAGAAAGAGGTCCACCAGGGGAGGCAGAGGCAGACGTGTGAAGACACATGGGCTTCGAGGCTGACTCCACCGCACTCCGGGCTTCCGGGCTCCCTTCCCTGGGGCAGGACCCAGTGTCTCTCCGGGGTGTCGCCCGTGGGTGCACTCTACTTCAAAGCCTCTTGTTAGCCGAATGCTGATGGCTGACTATAAGCACAGGAGACTGGCAGGGGTACTGAGCCCTTGGGAATGCAGGCAGAGCACCCACGTCCCCGTGCTACTATGGACCGTGAATACAAGAGGTCCCCGGGCTGTGGCCCCGAGGACACTTGAATTGGATCTGAGCCACTGGGGTGACCAGCGGACCAAGTGCAGAGGATCTGGGGTGAACCCCAAGGAAGGACGGCTCCAAGGACTGCATCGTGTAGAAAGGTGAGCTCTCCGCAGGTTACGGAAGCAGGTGGCCAGGCAGGGGCGGGAGCGGAGGCACACCCTGAAGCCGCCGCACGAGGAGCGATGCGAGGGATTGCAGTAGGTAAGCCCTCCCCCAGGTGCCTGCCATGTCCAGCGTACCCGGCGTGCGAGGATAAGGAAACGCACCTCTTCTGGAACTCACAAGCCGTCCCCTTTCGCAGCGGAAAACAGCACATTTCCAACGGAGAGAGCATCTTCGATTTGACTCATAGTCGTTCAAGTGATCTCTTGTCTGTCCTATCAGAGACGTCCACTCCCTCCTTCTGGACTCTGGGAAGCTAGAAGTCTGCTCACACACAGTCATTCAGAGTTGCTGAGGAAGTCGGGGCAAGGCAATTAACTTAGTAACCGAGATAAGAGCCCCTTGGGCTTCCACTCTCCATTTCACCTTCTGAAGTTAGGTTTCCTGCACGTGGCCGGTCACGTGGTGCCGGATGTGTGTGGGTCAAGGTGACGGTCCAGGGGCTGAGAGCTGAGCAGGAGCGAAACCGGAATCAGATTTCAGGTGAATTGTTCCTCATGGGGGGTGCCTTCTCTCCACGAGCCCAGTTTTTCCTAATGTACCCGGTGCTGCGTATCACCAGTGACCCCAACAACAACGACATTGGAAGTGCCCTCCGGTCAAGCCAGCGTGAGACGCTCCCCGCTGCACCCTGCCTTAGGAATCTCTTCGAGATCAGCTTCTCACATTATCACATAAAGACTCTTGGGATCAGGAACGCCTGCCTAGTTCTATCCACGCGAGGGTTTGCCCAACCTGTTTGACCACAGAGACATCCATTAGTGCGACCTACCACGTCCCATGGAACGAATTCTGGAAAATGCCCCTCGGGACCAATGGAAAGAACCCAGGAATCTGCGATCCAGGACCCCACTTGTTGCGGGAGCCCAGGGATGGCAGGAGGATGCCCAGGCCGGAGACGTGGACCAAGAATTAGAGAAAAGTGCCTCTGTCTCTCCTCGTGGGCCTAGAAGGGGGATCTTCCGGGGGCTCCCTCGGGCTCTCGCCAAAGTCAAAGACCTACACTCCGTGAGGTCATAAACTTCTCTGCAAAGACAGAAGGCAAGAGTTAACAGACTTGCATGGGGGACACACCATTCCCAAGAAATGGTGAAAGCAGGCAACCAACCTGCTCCATTTCCCGCTGCCCGACCTCGGAGCGGACTGTGGTGGGCACAGGGGCCCCTCTCCTGGGGGAGCCCCGCCATAGGCCTGCCCTTCCGGGCCCCTGGGAAAGCTGGTGGACCCAGACACCTGCGGGCTTACGTCTGTGCCCAGAATAATGAGGCTGACCCCACGAGCAAGAGGTGAGAGATGCCCGAGGCCTCCAATCCGGCCCTGACGGACGGGACAACTGAGGACCCCAGCACGGGGCCAAAGGAGACTTCTCTCTGGTTCTCCGGCCCGAAACTCTGGCAAACTCGGAGAGGAAAACAGACGCCAGTTTCCTTGGGAACGTCGGAGTGACCGATCCGGGTCCCCCACGCCACCCCGTGCTCCGTTCTACATCACAGGTGCAGGGGCGCTCTGTCTGGCCGAGGAGGCCAACCCCCCCCGACAAGCAGGGTGTCTGCACCCGACACCCAACCCAACAGGCAGTACTGGAGCCTGGCTGAGGTCTGGGTTCGTTAAGAAAGCGGGTTCGCCAAGCGATGATCTGCCTTTCTGCTCTGCCCACCTCACCGCCCCTGGGGGTTCCAAGGTCTAGACTTCAGTCCCGGGGGAGGCAGCGGGAGTCCCACTGCGGGGCCCGGGCCCGCGCTGCCCACACGGATTTCCAGGAAGTCCATCCTCTGGGCGAGGGGCCGGCGTGTGTCCCTTGTCCGGCTGTGTTGGCTCGTTTCTCAGTTGGGAGAATACAGATGTGAAGACAGATGAGCAACCACCGCCTGGAAACCCCCACAAACGGCTCGTTGGACAGAAAACCCTCTGCAACGGTTACGTCATCTGCGTTCGGAGATCCCGGAAAAACCAAGTCTACGCGTCCCAGTCCCAGTGGGGGCATCCTCAAACCCGGCGATCTCTGGCTTATCTGGAGAAGCTGTCCCTGAGACTTTGCCTCGGCTACAGGACGGAAGCACCGGACGAGACCCCAGCCACTCCCTGGACAGGGAATCTCTAGGGTTTGAACCGTCAGCGCCAGGCAGAGGTGGGCGGGTGGCAATAGTCACGCAGGCCGCGGACGCGCCCCTGCCCTCGCTCCGCCCACGCCGCTCTGCTCGTCTACCCCCTCCGCCCTCACTCCTGCCAGGGAGGAGATCAGGGAATGTCCCCTCATCAGCGGGATGGCTTATTCTGCCCCCAAGGCCAGCTCCAAGCGGCCGGAGGCCCCGTGTCTCAGAGTGTGTCTGGACGGCTGAGTCGGGGCGGCTTCTGTCAACTGAGGGCAGGAGCAGCAGAAGTCCCAGCTGGACATGCGAGGGCCCGTGTTGTCCCCCCCAGGACGCCCGCAGGGCTCATTCCTGGGTGTTCTCATCAGTGAAAAGGGCCGCCCCTTGTTTCCAGTCTGGCTCCCGTGTCCAGTCCTCAATTCGTCAGAACTCAGAGGGGCGACCAGCTCCGACCGATATCCCCAAACGTCTAGCTCACGATGGTACCAGCATCTCCCACCTGCGTCTGGAGGAAGTCCCCAAGGAGCAGGCACGCACCGGGGCCGTAGCAAGGGCCCGGCCAGGCGGAAGCGCCATCCAGTGCCCTGGACAAGGCGGGGCCTGCAGATCACCGCGTGCACCTGGGAAGTTAGACTGCGGCCACCTGTAGGGGCAGGATGGGTTCCTGGAGGAAAACCTAGCCGTCCTGAAGCATTGCTCCTCCTCCGGGGCCTCCTCACCAAGAAAGGCAGCGGGCACAGCTGGAAGGGGCCGAGGGCGACGGTCGGGCAGGAGTTGGTGACCCGGAGAGATCGAGGAGTCCGAGTTCTGTGGGCTGCAGAGCCCCTGGGGCTGGCCGGGGTGCAGAGAAGGGCGAGGGCAGGGCTGAGAGCTCCTCGAGGGCGTCCTCCCCCGACGCGCTGCTTCTTTGGCTTGGCCCCCGAGTCACCTGCTACTGAAACTCAAACACCAACCACCTCCCTGTTCAGCTGTTGGGTCCGAGGGTTGAACTGGAGGTTTTCCGGACCTCGCCGCATCCACAGGACTGCCAGGCCCGCCGGGTACGGCCCAGACACGCCGACGCAGGAAAGGTCAGGACAGTGCCCTTCTGGGTCTGACCGCTGTTGCCCCAAGAACAGAGGGAAGGCAGCCTCGTGAGTGTCCTCCACTATGAGCCCGCGAAGGGGAAACAGTGAAAGCAGGTGCCACCCAGAGGGGCCACCCCGGCACCATGAGTCACTCCGCGGATGGCCCCTTGTCCCTGTCACCACCAGCAGCAGCACCACCAACCTCGCCAGCACCACTCTGGCCATGCCTGCAAGCATCAGCCAGCAGGGGCACCCAGCTGGCCCGGCAGCTAAAGACGGCACACGGAGCTGAGGGCGGAGAAAGGGAGGCAGCCGAGTCCCAAGGCAGCTCGGAAGTCCTTGGATTCCGATCTCCTCCCACCTGTGTGGTGGGTTTCCAGGGGCTTTGGAGCAAGGACAGGGCAGAGGCAACAGGGCCATCCCTGAGACGACCCCCGGCACTGCCTGTTGGCGGGACGTGGACCCCACCCAGAACTGAGGGAGCCGCCCAGGCCCCCCAGAGGCGAACGGGGGTGCCCCCACCCCAAGAAACCTCGGGGGACACACGGCAGCCCCCCTGCAGGGCTGGAGTTAAGACCCAGCGCTTACTCCTGCCGGGCGGGCAGGGAGGCAGGCCACTTATTTGCAAACACGGTCACAGGTCATCATCAGCGAAGGGACCAGTGACTGAGTCTCTATGCGGAAGGGGTCACTCCTGACTTACGCTTGACCCTGAAGGGAAAACAGGGGTCTTGGGGGAACTGGCAGAAGCACAGAAACCGAAGCAGGCCCCGAATGGAGGACCTGGAAGAGCCCATCATCATCGCGCTCCGTGGACGAAGCAGCACACGGGGCCGGCAGCCCGTCCGACACACGAGATTCGACCTCAGAGTTCCAACCCGCCACTGACAGGCCCGGGACCGGAAGGTCGACCTCCGCCACGGCCTGGGGGGGTCACATGTGTCTCGTACGTCACAGTCCAGAACCACAGCCTGAACACTGCGGAGAATCAAGTACGGCCCGTCTGAGACGCAACAAAACCAAAACCGCTCACGGCTCTGGGACAATTTTAGGAGAAGATTTATATTTTTAGGGGAAAGAAACAAGCAGGAAAAACAGAGCTGATGGTCCCTCCTCTTCCCATTTCCCACAAGATCTAAAAAACCTGAAACACTTATTAAAAGGAGGTGCTCAGTAGCGACTACTCTGCAACACACAGGATTCGTGGACACGGGCACTTTTCACACTGTTTTCTCCAGGATCAACGTCTTGTTGACACTGAACGTAACGCCCACACACATCACCACGGCAAATAATAGCCGCTCGTACATTTTGTTTGACTGGACTCGAAAATGTGAGACCCTGATGCGCCTTTTCATGAACTATTGGATTTAGGACATGGTTTTGCAGATAAATAAATCCTCTGACTTGTCCCCACAGGTTTGAAATTGAGCCCGAGGCCAAGGCTGGGCCACAAAGGCTCTGGGCACTGCCAAGGCCACGTTGAGGACGGGGACGCCAGAGACAAGCAGGTGGCAGAGGGCTCTTCCCATCAGGTAGCAACCAACGCCAAGGGCCTCGTCAGCGAGGCAGAGGAGGGAAGCCTTCAGCCTTCATGACGCCTGTGACCACGGGGGTGACCCTGCCTCTTTGGCACGTTGAATCCAGCTTCCCTGGGACACATGAAATAAAAGCTGGCGGGAATCACCGCACGACAGAATGTTCTGCATTTCTGAGGCATCTGTGCCCAGGCCTTCCCGGTGCCCGAGCTCACAAGCACCACCACTCGGGTCCGCTGAGTGAAGGCCATGCTTTGATATCTGAACGTTCACGATGACGGGTCTGTGAGAGCTGTTCCTCCCCAGATAACTGCCTCGCAGACCGCATCTCTCAGTCCTAGCAAAACTGCAGTTACCACACGACACGGGCTCCCCGTTCTGCGGCCAACCCACCATGCCATGGCCTCAAATACAGAGGCCGGTCCGCTAATTCCCGAAACAACCCCCCCTCCCCGGGGCACCGGGAGCACATCTCGGGAGCGATCCTGGGATGGACAGGACCTCTCGAGATCTGAGGTTTGAGTCGGGACTTGCCAGATTTCTGGGGCCGGAGATAATGGCCACGGAAAATCCCAGAAGCTTTTGTAAACTAAGGCTCCCGAGCGGCTCCACACGTCGGTCCTAGTCCCAGAGTCAATGTTTTCAATCACATTAAAGTCTCCTGTTTGGTTTAAATACTTACATCGTTTTCTAAAAAATTAAACATGCTTCTTTCAGCCAACTCCTTTGACTCTTCAAACTTTTCTACCGCTTGTCTGACTTCTTCATCGGGTATCTTACCTACTCGCTTCTTTTTATAATCATAATCCAGGCGGCGGCCTTCCAGCTTTTTCAGGTGGTGCTAAACAAGACAAAGGAGTCTTTCAGAGAACGGTACACTCGAAACGCCGGGCAAAGAAACCCTTGTTGTTTCCACGAAAGCAGCCACTGCTTTTTGTCTGCCTACACTCCAGGGGCAGGGACACATCCTCTGTGTCTGCGTGTCGCCGACATCCACTAGGAGCCACCCTTACTGCAGATCCTCAAGGGATATTTGCGGGTGGGTGGGTGGGTGGGTAGACGGCTGAACGGATGGGCAGACGGGTGGGTGGGTGCATGAGTGTCTCTATGGAATCTAAGGACACACTATCAGCACTCAGACTCCATTTTCCTAAGTTCTTTATAGGACCCGTCACGTAAGCTCTATCAACGTCCTGGTACTTTCCAACTAAATCAACTACACCAAAAATAAGCACGTTTCCTTTGGCACGGCTGTCAAGTCCTAAGAGGCAGATCATAAAAGCAGGAATTTCTAGTAGCCCCTAGAATACTTCTGTGTATCCCATAAAGTTCCCAAAGACAGAACGCGTTCAATAAATGCCATCGATGAACACGTACACGCAGAGGACAAACAGGGACAACCCCTGAAAGGGGAGATTTCTTTTTAAAAAAATAGGATCTCTTTAACAAAATGTAACGGCTGTAAACATTCAGCCTGTCTGTTCACGGGATGGGAATGGGCTGCCCTGTGTGGTAGGAAATGCCCCATCCCCGTCTGTGTGCAAGCACAGGGATCCCGGGTCAGAAATACCGCAGACGGCTCAGCTGTACGGGGCAAGGGAGAGGCCCGGGAGAGTTCCGCCTCTAATCCTCAGAAAACAGGTACCTGCTATGGATGTACCCACAAAAACAGACCACCCCGCCCAAGTACGCGGGTAACGTTACTACGCACTTGACTGCAAAGCCCTGGCTCCTCTTCCGTAACAAACAGGTGAAAGGAGCACAAGCACGAACAGCCAGCGGCATCCTTCCTGCGTGTTCTGTGACTCGGGGCAAGTCTGGTATTGCCTCTGGGCCTCCGTGCGTGGCCGTAAAGCGGGAACAGGGACGGTGAGCCTGGCTGCTTATGGGCCAAGACAGGTTTGGAATCCAGAAAGCCCTTAACGGGTCTCGGTCAGCCGGTCTTGCAGGAGCGGCCTGCCCGCCGTCGTCGGAGACACAGACGGCACAGCGGAGACCGGGAGCAGCTTCTGAATGAGGCTCTGATGGCCTGGTCACCACGGGGCTTGCGTGCAGACTGACAGCGTGTCTGGCTCTAACGGCCGCCCCTCAGGAGACTGTTTGGTTGCACGGGGAACGCCGGCACTGAAGGACAGGCAGAGTCTGCACGTCTGTCTGGTCCACGCTCGTGTCTACAGCCAGCTCAGAGCGGGTCCAGGGGCAGAGCTCGGATCCCCAGGGGACTTCTGGTTCTCCTCAAGGACACCAGCACAAGAAGAAATAGCGTATCATATACTCCAGCCAAGGGGGGGGGGGTCTCCGGTTTTACGGTTCTGCATTTGGGAAGGATGTCCTGTATCCCCGCGTCCCCAGAATGGCCCTTCTGCTCTAGAGTCCTCTGTTCTTTGATAATCTGCAAGCACAGAATGGCCCCACGGTCCCAGAAGTGAACAGAGTCGGACTCCTCGCCCCGAGGCACTGAGTGCCCAACCACAGGACAGGAGAAGCAGGGAGGTGCAAGGCCCAGGGGAGCGAAGGCTCCAGCCTGGAGAGAACCAAGGCTTCCCAAAACAAAGAGCATCTGAGATCTGAGAGGTGAGCCCTAGGCCAGGAGGGGAAGGGAAGGAGAGAAAGACACGGAGCAGAGGGCCTGCTCACGGCAAGACAGCAGAGAGGCTACACGGCAGCGCTGGGAGGGGGCCAGGGAGCAGGCCCCAGAGGGAAGGAGAGGCCAGAGAACCAGGCTATGGGGGCGGGTCTGTCGTCCACTGCCAAGGGCAGCTCCGGACGGTCTCCATCTAAGGCTGCCCTGGTTGTGACGGAGAGACTGTGCTGGAGGGGACGAGGTGTGAAGCTGGGAGTCAAGGGCTTCTGGGCTGATGGGTCCAGATGTTAAAGCAAGAAGCCAAGAGATAGAAAGGGGAAGAACGGAGATTCAGGAGAGAGGACAATGGACATGGCCATGGACCCCAGGGCCCAGTGGAGCCCTGGCTTCAGAGGGCAGGAGGGACACCGTTTCCCCGACATGGACAGGAAAGAGGTCTAGGCAAGTGAGGAGTGAGAAGGATACTGGGGGTCAGGGCTGATGAATGTTCTGGGAGTCCCTGAACGGCTGCTTTTGTTTTTCATTCAACCTCCCTGAAGTCCCCTCCACACCCTCTGGTTTCCCTGCAGATCCTAATGCCCATGTAGTCATCTAGGACTTCCCATTCGGGAAATCTGGAATAGGGCTCAAGCATTTGCCTTTGTCACATGTGATGCTGAGGCTGCTGGTCCAGGGGTCTCCGAAGGCAAGGGGACATCCCCAAGGTTCAAATAACTTCCAAGCTGGTCTGTGTTTGCATTGAGATCACTGTTCAAGGCGCCGGGAGGCAGGTCCTCAGGGCAGCTGCCTAAGAGGGTGCCAGCAGTCAGCACAGGCTACCCCTCCGGAGCAGAAGACCCAGCGGGTACAAATCTCAAGGCTGTTTTTGCACATGTACAAACACACCCCCAGGCAAGTGGCATGTGATCACTGGCAGGCCCCTGAGACCTCCCTGTGTGCTCTGGAAGGCCATTTCTAATAGTTCTCCACATGTAAGATGTCAATTTCCAGATACTAATTTCCTCGAGAAGCAGTGAAAAATAATGACTACGGGTCTGGTGCAAAGTATCAAAAGGTAGGACCTAATACGGTATGAACGTGACTATGAAAATTCTACCATGAAGTTATGGAGTGATTTTGTTATGCACTTCATCGTGGCCTCTAGCTGGCTTCAGTAAGATACATCAGAAAGGGCTAAGAGGTCCTGGGTCTCTTTCCCAGCAAGCCAGGTAAATATGGATTATTCTTCCAGCAACCATGATAGGATGCTAATCTCACTGAATCCCTACAGAGGCATTCTCATGATTTTAAATATAGACATCATTTTAAGGAGCAACAGGTAGATTTATAGCCTGGAAGACTTACCCCAATCTCTTTTAGATCTTTGTCTTGGAGTAACTGAAGGGGATCAATAAAAGTTTGCTTTACATTGATATCAAGAGAGTCTTTCACCTCTGCCATTAGCTTCATGGATTCCCCAACTTCTATCAGTGCGTTGCCTTGAATAGAAATTGCAAACAAAAAGGTTCTTTAGCAGAGTACTCGAGGATAGTGGTGGTATTTATTTAACTCCTTCCCACAAGTTTGTGGATGACGGTGCAAAAAGGTCCTCCCCCTGGGACTGTTGAATCCTGACTCAGAAAAAAAAAAAAAGGAAGGAAGAGGAGGGGGCGGGGAAGAAAGAGAGAAAGAAAGTCTCCTTATGGTCTCTCTACCTTCAGCACTCTCCACTATACAAAGGTGGGAGGCTCAGAGAGACTGAAGCATCTCCCATTCTGGCCACTAGATGGCGAAAGAGCTCTTCTTGAAAACCCCATACAGGTCTCAAAGTCCACACTGAACCCCATCACCTTTACAAAAGACCTACATAAGTACTTGTTTTTGTTAACTGAAAAAAATCCAAAGCGGATTTTTGCCTTTACCAAAAAAAAAAAAAAAAAAAGCAAAACGTGACAGTAACATTCAGTCTTCATTTTGCAGCAAGTCATTAAAAGGGAAGTGTGTCCCCCAAGTTGTGAGAACAGCACACAGCACCCCGGCATCCAGCCGCCAAGGCTCTGAGCTGTGTCTGTGAGCGTCTGTGCTTTATCTTGATTCATCCTGGACATGCAAGACGTGTCCTAAACAATGAGAAAAGCCTCAGAGAGGTTATTTTGGGGGTGTGGTAACACCCCCCAGATTTTTCCACATAAATTAATAGTAATTTCTTCTTTGCTTTACACCATTTTGATTTACGTTCTACTTTCAGAGCGCAGGGACATCTCGAGTTTAGTGAACTGGCACCTAGGTTTCCTTAGAAGTTTGAGAACAAAATCCCTCTTTGTAAACCATAAAAGGATTCATTCATCAGGGCTAAGTATCAACCAATAAAGGTTACAATAGGAAGAAATGAACAAAACCTCCTGTTGGCTTCTAGCTACTGGATCTTGAGGTCCCTCCCCATATCCTTTAGATGATTCTAAGGCTCCTGACCCCTTCTGATGTCAAAGAAAGCCTGGCAGGGTCACATGGGACAGCCTTTCAGAAGGATGGGCACAGTTCGCTCCTGCAACGAGGCCCAGGCCAGCCACGCTGGGGCTTGGGCGGTGATCGACTGCTTCGCTGGATTACACCCTGGCATCTCGGGGCCAGCTAATCCACAGGAATTTCCAAGCAGGAGTCGTGGTGGCTGAGCAGAATGAGAGTGGCAGTTTCTCTCGAAGGCATCTCTAGGACAATCGGAGTTTTCCAGATTGACCTTGGAGACATGTAGAGCTCGGGGTCTCTCAAGTCTTGGGCTAGAAAAAGATCTTAAGGGCCAGCCCGAGAATTTGCATATCTAGTAAATTCTGACCTTCAAGTTGTTAAACCTACTAGTGCAAGTTGCAAACCAGGCAAAGTTTATTCACCTACAAAACAGCAATAGCAATGAAGACTCACCTTTTTTTTTAAATGAACTAGATAGTGCATGATATAGGACCTTGAAAAACAAGGGAACTCTTACTCTAAACTATGGTGGGCCAGGATAGCATTTTGACCCACTGGCAGCTTCATTCCTCCTAAATGTCCTTAACTCACGCCCCAGAGCCTAAATCACTCCAAGATAAAGATGAGGTACCCCTCCCAGCCTGGGGACTGTTTCCTGCCCAACTGATCAGACACGGAAGCTACCGTTTCTGGCCCCTCTGCCCTGGAACGTCAAATTCGACGTTGACAGAAACATTTCCAGATGTTTCTCTGGAGACTCCGAAAATTAATTCTCAGTATCAGCCATCACCTGAATGGCCCTGACGTTCCTTCCCCTCACTCGGGCTTAGTGCGACAGATCCCACAAGGATGTGGGGCTCAGCCTCTGTCAGAGGCTTCTGTACTTCAGGAAGGTTCTACCATGTGGCCCCGAAAGGAAAGCATAGGACAATATAGTCTCTTCCCCAGAACAGGAAGCAACCTATCCATTTCTGATGCCCCCCCACCCCAATTTCAGCTCTCCTCCTCGACACAAGTTCCCCTACATTGCCAGGGACCTGGGAAGCCATCAGATTGTCCACCTATCCAACCTCCTGCCCAGGCACTGGGGCAGGCGTGCTGCAGGACTGGCCTTGGCTGTGAGGGCCTCCCCAGCACCCTCACTGTCCCCTCAACGGGTCTGTCTTCAGGATAAGAATAGACCATCTCGTCCACATTCACCCACGGAATGAAAAAAAGTTCATGTTCTACTGTTCTGAAGGATACTGTTACCCCCTGTGACTCGAATGTTTTAGCATTTGGGATTTTTTTAAAGATTTTATTTGTTAATTTCAAAGAGAGAAAGAGAGAGCATGAGCAGGGAGAGAGGGAGAAGCAGGCTCCCCACCGAGCAGGGAGCCTGATGCAGGACTCGATCCCAGGACCTGAGCTGAAGGCAGACCCTTAACCAACTGAGCCACCCAGGTGCCCCTGGGTTTATTTTTTTTTTTTAAGTTTTCAGGAGATTCTCCCCCAAAATTTCTTAGATCAATTACAATAACCAAGTATGTGAAATTTCAATTTCCACCGCCCATCTTGTTTTCACTACATGAACAGCAAAAGTGACAAATTCTCCTAGGATACTAACTAGCTTCCATTCGACTCACCTCCAATGTATTAATTTAAAGAAATCTCAATCAAAACTTAATAGGTTTTTTGTTTTTAGTAAAGGAGACTTAAAATGACTCTAGGTTTCATCTGAAAAAAAAAAAAAAAAAGGTGAGTATATCCATGAAATGTCTGCAACAAGATAACAAGGGGAAATTTTAGTTAAGTATATTAAAATATACTTTAGGGCGCCTGGGTGGCTCAGTGGGTTAAGCAACTGCCTTTGGCTCAGGTCATGATCCTGGAGTCCCAGGATCGAGTCCCACATCGGGCTCCCAGCTGCATGGGGAGTCTCTGCTTCTCCTTCTGACCTTCTCCCCTCTCATGCTCTCTCTCTCTCTCTCAAATAAATAAAATCTTTAAAAATAAAATAAATAAAATATACTTTAACGTTACAATACTTAAAATGTAATACTGGATCAAAATAGGGCATAGACCAAGAAATCAGACAAGGAAGGTCAGAAACAAACTTCCGCTTGAGGGTTCTCTCTCCCTGGGCACCGACTACACTGTGTCCTCGGGCGGGGCTCCCCTCCCCCGCCGCGCTCCCCTCCCCCGCAGGTCCCAGGCTCGTGCACACACTCACCGAACGTGGAACCTTC
>JAQQSY010000618.1:0-14962 GCA_028646535.1 Procyon lotor | reverse complement strand
CGTTTGCTAAGCTGTCTTCTGCCAGTCGACTTGCGTTGACTCACATTTCAATAATCCTTGTGGACACACGCTCTCAGATCAGCGTGTTAGCGAAGAAATACAACATCTGAAACATCCAGCAAATCTCCAGGTCTCCTTTATTAGTAGTTAATAGTGGATCTAGAAACTGCCCTTTGCTGAACAAGAGATAAATAGTATCACAAAGGCTGGCAGTTAAAATAGAGTATTATAAAAATGCTATCAGTTTGGGGCACCTGGGCGGCTAGTCAGTTACATGCATGAATGTTGCTTTCAGCTCCTGTCATGATCTCAGGGTCATGAGATGGAGCTCTGCGTAGGGCTCGTGATCAGAGGGGAGTCTGCTTGATCTTCCCCCAAACGCCTCCCCTCCTAACTCACTTGCGCATGCGCGCATGCACACATACACATTCTCTCGGATAAATAAATAAATAAGATCTTTTTAAAAATGCTGTCAGTTTACATTTCCGTATTTCTGAATATTTATATAGTTTAACGGCTTTAACAATCTATTGAAGAAACAACAGTGGAGTTTATAAACTTATAAAAAGCAATTGCACAAAGTTGCTTGGCTTAAAGAATTCCAGATTTGAATATTCTTTCACACTGTACATTCAGCCGAGCCACAAAAGAGACTTTCAGAACTAGGGGAGCCCACTAAATATCCACCAGGACAGCATGGCCCCCCTTCTCAAGGTCTTCCCACCGCAGGGCAGTGGATTGCTCACTTGTATATAAAACTGCGCTATTTCCAAAAGGAAGAGATGGGGTGAGTGAGGAAGTTACATGACTTACCCAAGGTCACATAGGGTTGGGCTTCATGCGGGCGAAGCCCGAGACTTCACAGCCTATGTTGCTAATGCTGTGCTCTTCTGCCTCCCCAGTAGTTCTGTGTCCCCCAAACATGAGTGATAGGTATTTATCTGTGTTTCTCCATGTGTGCATTTAGTATGATGCAGGCTCAGCCCTCACACACTTCATCATCTTTTTATTTCCTGTTCAGTGAGTTTTAATAAATGTATAGAGCATGGCAACCATTACTCTGCTAAAATGTAGAACATTCCCCTGAACTTATAAATTCTTAGTGCTGGGGCGCCTGGGTGGCTCAGTGGGTTAAGGCCTCTACCTTCCGCTCAGGCCCTGATCTCAGGGTCCTGGGATCGAGTCCCACATCGGGCTCTCTGCTCAGGAGGGAGCCTGCTTCCCCCTCTCTCTCTCTGCCTGCCTCTCTGCCTACTTGTGAGCTCTCTCTCTGTCAAATAAATAAATAAAATATTAAAAAAAAATTATTAGTGCCTACTTCTGGTCACACCCCTTCCCACATTGGCAACCACTGTTCTTATTTCCATCCCCATAGATCAGTTTCAACTTTCTTTAAAAAAAAAATTGATTGATTGATTTTACTGAGAGAGAGCACGAGAGAGTGGGGGGAGGGGTAGTTGGAGGGGCAGAGAGAGGGGGAGAGAGTCTCAAGCAGATTCTATGCTGAGCATGGAGGGAACATGGGGCTTGATCTCACGACCTCGAGAGCATGACTGAGCCGAACGCTTCACGGACTGCACCACCCAGGCACCCTTCGACTTCCTTAAACCTTATATAACTGGAATCACACAGCATGTGCTTCTCTCTGTTCTTTCACTATAAACTTCATAATCCTATCATGACTCTGCTCCATTCCCTTTGTCACCATTCCCTTGCCACTAATCCCTGAATTCCAGCTCTTTGGAGAGGACGTGCTCTAGAAGATCTCCCTTAGGCCTATCCCCATTAGGGGATTCTGTGGCTTAAAACAATCGTAAATCCGAGTTTTTATAAACTTGAAGGTGTGGAGTTGTTTAAAGAAGTGAAAGTAGAAGCGGCGGCTCTAAGATAATAACGGAAGGAAAACGTATCATGGGTGAGAGGCCTGGGAGCAAACTGGCCTCTTCCCAGCTCCCTGCCTCCAGCAGAACCCCCGTTGTTTTGCCTGGGACCTGGGGGGCCTCATAACAGACCCCCCCAGGCACAACCAGGGCACCTAGGTAACTGCGCTGGAGGAGACCTGACCTCACACTCACATCTTGAGATGGAAACAACTCAGAACTGGAAAGAGGAGCTCACCTGCCTGCTGGGGACTGAGGGGCTTCCTTAGGCTGCTCGAATCACGACTGGAACCCACGCAGTGGACTTTTCATTGAAGGTCTGTTTTTCTACAGCAGGAGACTGTATTATCCAGGCATTTATTTAGATACTGGGCTGTTCGATAGCCATTCCCAAGCTATTTGGAAATTCTTCTAGTATCTTCTTCCAAATTGTTTCTTCTTTCCATTAATTACAGTGGTGCCTGTATCCAGGTGCTGTGGCACCTCTTCCTGCTGCTGGCAAAAACGGGCTGACTTCTCAGCTCTTCTCTCCAGGTACACGGGACCCTGATGGAAAATGACTGCATTAGTGTTCTTAAATCAGTCAAACAAGATTTTATTTCAGTTTCCTTGAATCCGTCGTCTGTTCCTTTGGAAACAGGCATGGGCAGCGGCTGGACGCCAGCAGCCGAGTGAGGACTGTTATCTCTAGCTTTCAGCTGCTGGGTATTTGTTCAAAGGCAGCAAATCTCACTTCCCTGCAATCGCCTGTGAATTTTTAATTATTCGAATGGTTCTCCGTACTTACTTTATCCCGCATTAGATCCCTTTGTGCATACTCCTGCATTTCTTGTCTTAGGGGTTTCCTAACAGTGGTTTTGAAGGTACTAGTTCTTTGGAGGTACTAGTCAGGTCGTTGGATGGGCAGGAAGTCAGCTGAAGCCATTAGAAAAGGAAGGGACTTTTTCAAATGAGCACTGTCCCGCGAAAGCATCTCTGAGGATAGCAGTAGGCACTCAGATCCTACCCTTTCTGTTCCTCTGTCCCAGATGTTGACTCTGATGTTTCCTGGAGCCACACTGGTCATATCTCAATGAAGTTGAAAAAGAGGTGAGGGATGGGAGAAGATCTAAGGAAAAAGAGATACAAGAAGCTCTGACATCTCTCGTACTTGACTTTAAAAATCATTTCACAAAATCCTTGGGGCACCTGGGTCACTCCGTCAGTTAGGGGTCAGACTCTTGATTTTGGCTCAGGTCACGACCAGGGTCATGAGATCGAGCCTCGAGTTGGGCTCCATGCCCGGCATGGAGCCTGATCAAGATTCTTTCTCTCCCTCTCTGTCTCTCACTGCCCCTCCCCTTCCACTGAGGCACTCTCTAAATAAATAAATAATAAATCAAAATCCTTTCACAAAAATGGAATTGAATTTTATGTATTCCTAAAAGGAACAGATACTCTCCATTTTATCCGTAGTGAAAAACACACACACACAGGCACATTAACACTTGTACACATGCATATGTCTTATATGGCCTTGAGTTTCCATTTCTGTATCAGCCCAGACAAGGGGACAAGCACAGTTCATGGCTTGTGAATAGATCTACATATTCGCGCCAGGAGGTGAAAGTGTTATTGGTGGGCGCTTGGGCCAGAGAGATTGGTAAAAGCATGCACGTGTAGGGGAGAGGTCTACTATCTCTGTTAATACCCCGTCAGTTTCTGTGGCCACACCCTCCCGGTGGTCCCCTCCCCTCCCCTTCTACATAAGTCTCAGAAGAGAGCTTTAGGTAACAGAAAAGAAACCTTATTCCTGAAAACTCATTCGGTTTGTAGATAATGGGTAAAATATGCGAACATTTACAACACTTCCATTTTTATTTAGGATGGGGCTTTATCGTCCAAATGACTTACCGCGTAGACGGCGTTATCCACGCTGTTTGGGCAGGAGCAAGGGTGCCATCGGCGGAAGGCTGAACTCTCAGTGGGGGCTATTTTCTGTAAATTGTGTCTCCTTGCCACATATAGTGGACTCTGAAAAGGCTAAGGAGAGCAGCCCTGGGCACGTGCACTCTTCCGAAGACTCGGCGGCCCGTTTCACAGACTTGCCCTGGCTCCCAGTCAGACCTCAGCCTCAGTGTTGCTCTGAGCAACTTGGGCCTGTATGTACGCCTCTGTAATATTTTTAGAATTTCTGGAAACCTTGCTCATGTCTTTCTAGTGAATGGGATTCGCTGTTCTCACTCATGTGCCTGGACTGGAACGGCTGACCCCTGTCTCTAGAACATTCCACTGAGGCCTGGCCACGGTGGGCTCACAGGCTAAGGTCGGAGCTGAGTGGCAGCCACAGTGGGTGACTATTTATATCACAAATTGGTAGAAGGCTCTGAATCTGCCTGCACCCCCAGAAATCTCCCTTGACCCACTTACCTGGGTTCAAGATGGTATGAAGAGTGTGCAAAAAGTCCAGGCTCTGGGAGGGCCCCCCCGGAACCTGGCTGTCCAGAAGGAGAGAGTAACAGGAGAGGGCAAAGCTCAGGGAGGGAGTAGAGGTGATGGAAAGCGGACTGCCTATGTTCTGTACCCTTCTTGCTCCCCCTTATCAGTTGTGAGTGTGTGAGAGTGACTGTAACTGTGTGTGCGCACGCACAAGAGGATTCCAGGGGTGCCCTAGGGGTCCACACCTGTGAGGGGTTAAAGGGAGCTGGACAGGGCAGAGGGAGAAGTTAAACTGGTACATTTATAACAAAGTCCTCAGCCGACTCTACAGAGACCCTAGAGCTGGGTAGCCTTCCAGGGATGTCCAGTTGTAGCAAAGGGGTGGGAACCTCTGTTCCCTGACCTGAACGTGTCCCTGGATGTGGGCTGCCCTCTGGGGAGGGGGTGTAACTCCAGGCGAGGCAGCTTCCATCAACCAAGGGTAATACCCAGAGAAGGACATGCCTTTGAGCCTCCGGGGGGATTGGAGTTGCTGTCCTGAAGGGCCTCTGGTCTCTGCCCATCCCATTCCAGACCTAACACCCATCCCCACGAGGAGAGGGACAGAATCTCAGGCGGACTCCTCACTGAGCATGGAGCCTGACATGGGACTCACTCTCATGACCCTGAGATCATGACCTGAGCCAAAATCAAGAGTCAGACACTTAACCAACAGACCCACCCAGGCACCCCCTTACTATGCTTCATTTTGATTAATTACTATTCCTATGTCTTCACGATCTTTGATTTTTTTTTTCTTTTGTGGTATCCTATCAGCCGTTAATCCCACCTCGTGTATTTTTTAATTTCAGATATTGTATTTTCCGTCTCCATAAATTATATTTTTGTCTTTTTTTATATCTTCCATTTTTCTTAGTATGTTTGTATTTTTCTCTACCTCCTTGAATATATGGAGCATATTTATAACAGCTATTTTAACATCTTTGCTAATTCCATCATCTCTGATAATCTTGGGTCTATTTCTATTCATTGAATTTTGTCCTGATTATGCACCATATTTCCCAACTTCTTTGCACACCTGGTAATTTTTTATGAGATGCCGGACATTTTGAATTTTACGTTGTCGGATGTTGGATTTTGTTGTATTCCTTTTAAATAGTGGTATTTGTGTGTTTGTTTGTTTGCTGTCTTAGTGTTTTTGTATGTAGTACAATGAGTGTGTTTTGTTTTTGTACACCGTCAAGTTGCTTGTAATAAGTCTGATCCTTTCAAAGGCTTGTTTTTAAACTTTGCTAGGGTGAGCCCAGAATATAGCCTTCAGTCGATGGCTTTTAAGTGAAATGCTTCTTAGCATTCTCCTTGATGTCTGTATCCTAAGAATTCTTTCACTCAGGCTTGCGAGAAGACAATAAGCTACCACCATCGTCTAAGCTCCCGGAGTTGTTTTGCCAACTTTCTCTGGTGATTCTTTTCTGGCCTTTGGTAGTTGCCTGACTTAACCTGCACAGGTCAGTACTTGCTCAAGGACTGAAGGGGCTTCCACTGAAGATCTCTGGAGCTCTCTTTTCTGTGTGTCTCCCCTCTCTCCCTTCTCTCCCTTGTCCTGCAAATACCAGCTTTGCTTTGGGGAACTCCAAGTTCTGTTTCCTCAACTTGGTGGCACTTCTGGGCTCTGTCTGGGTTCTTCACTGTGCTTCAGGTCAGAAGTAGTAAGATGGTGTCCTGGGACCATTGCAGGTGTCCCCTCTTTCATTTTCTTGGTCTCAAGAACCATGATCCTGAGCTGCTTATTCAAAGTCTAAATGTCTAAAAACTATTGCTCTTTTTATATGTATGTTTTATCGAGCTTTCTAGTTGTCTAACATGCTAGGATAATCTAATCCTTATTTCTCCATCCTGGCCAGAAGCAGTTGTCACAGTATTTTATTTTCCAAATAACAATAGTTTATAAGCTTCCTGAGACAGCCTATTTCATTTTCAAACAAGTATAACTGTTAGGTAGTTTTTTTTTTCCTTGATCTTTCCCTCCAGGCCAGTGCTGCCCAATAAAAACATAATGGGAGCCACACGTATAATTTTAACTTATCTATTAGTGTCTTTTAAAAACTCATAAGGAACAGGTGAAATTAAGTTTAGTAATGTATTGAACACAATAGAAGCAAAATACTATCATGTCAGTCTCACCTGCTGTATATTTTGCCTGTTGTTATTTTAATCAGGGGAAGATTATAATCATATTTAATGTTAATATCATAGTTCAGCAATTAATACCAAAAGTTATTAATGAGATGCTTTCATTCTTTTTTTTCACGTTATGTCTTTGAAATCCAGTGTGGATTGTACACTTAACAGCACGTCTCAATTTGGACTGATCGCATTCCAAATGCTCAGAAGCCACATGTCATGAGTGGCTACCACACTGCTTATTGTAGCTCTTGGCTCTAGAATAGCAAAGGTACTTCTCCTCCCCTGCATATGGGACAGGTGGTGCAATCTGCTTTCCTGCAGGATTTGTTCTCATGGAGTCTCTGATGTTACACTCAATGATAACAGGCTGGCTGAACCCCAGACTCTTTCTTTTCCACTCAAGGAAGGTTTTCAGTCTGTGAAGAAGGGACGATGATAGCCAGCCTATCGTCTTGTCTCTCTTTCTCTCTTCCACAAGATCCCGACCCGACTTTCCTTCTGTTTTCTTCTTTCCCTTCGTTGCTTATCTCCAAGAACCGCATCTTCTTTATATACCTGATTCTTCCCAACAAATGCTGCTTCAGTACACGTTGGGGCTCCTTCTCTTTAGCAAGAGCTAAGAACTACCAGGTCCCAACCTGTGCATTTATGCTTTCCCTCACTCTTCCTGGAGGTGATTTTTGTCTGTGCTTCTTCTATAAGTCAATACACCCACCCTGATCATTTTTTCCAAGCTTGCCCTCTCCACTTGCCCAGCCACAGGCTAGAGGGCTGTGGTGGCTCATTGGAATTTGGATATATATTTTCTTCTTATAGACAATCGGAATAGTGTTCTCTGTTCCCCAGGGCATCTTGATGATGTCTCAGTATGGAAGCTGCACACAGCTGCACAGCAGTCTTTAGACACCAACCCCATGCCCCCGCCCCCAGGTGCTGGTTAAACACCTCCAACTCTTTCAACCATACCTCGTCCTAAGATATACTGTTGAGTCTTTTCACCTACCTCTCTTGTTTCATTTTGCCCAGATTCTCCTTTAAATGAGCAGCAGTTTCGAGACGTGGTCTGACTAATACAAAAGCAGGCCTGCTATCTCTTTTTGTGAAAACTACTTCTATTGATGCAGCCTAGTTTTGTTTTGAGTCGCTAGTGGTCACATCATGCTGCTAATTCATACCGAGTGTGAAATCGATTAAAACCCCTAGGTCTTGGGGCGCCTGGGTAGCTCAGTTGGTTAAGCATCTGCATTTGGCTCAGGTCATGATCTCAGGGTCCTGGGATCGAGCCCCACTTCAGGCTCTCTGCTCAGCAGGGAGCCTGCTTCCTCCTCTATCTCTGCCTACTTGTGATCTCTTTCTCTGTCTGTAAAATAAATAAATAAACTTTAAAAACAAAACAAAATAAAACAAAACACAACACCCCTAGTCTTTTTCACATGGGCCAAGCCACATTCCCTTCATTCAAGGATTGTCTGGCGATGGTCATGATTTGTGTTGGAAGTTACATTCCTTCTTGTTTTACTTCACTTTACTTATTCAGCTTATCATTTGAACCTTTTGCTTACAAATGGGAAAGTGAGACATTTGATGACAAATGCTTAAACGTTCCTGAGGACCTTTTGTCTAAAAGGCCTGTCAAAAGATTTAGGAATATTCTATGTAAGTCCGCGCATGAAAAAAAAGTCATTATGATTCTACCTGATATACATTTTCATCAAGCAAGGATTGTGATCACATTTAAGGCAAATAAGGAATGATGTATACTGCTAACACCGACAAGAAGCTCTCCCAGGATTCCCACTTTTTTATTTCAGATCAAGTGGTTGCACATTAGGTTTGTCGACTACACCTGACTAGAATGGCCTGTGGAGCCTTAAAGAAAGATACTTATGGCCAGGTTGGAGCTCAGATCAGTTAAATCAGAATTTATGGAGTCAGGACCTAGTCACTGAAGTCTTACTTCCCCTGAGTAAGTGATTCTGATCTGCCTTTCAGGTTAAAAGCCACTAGAAAGTAGAGAAGACCGTGTGTGTGTGTGTGTGTGTGTGTGTGTGTGTGTGTGTGTATGTCTTCTCCACTACTGGGCAAGCATCCATGGATGGCTCTCCATTTCTTGGGTCTGCTTTTTAAAAAGCGGAGAGATCCGCCTTCTTTCCCATGTGTGTGGAGGTTTTGGACATGACCTCCGCGAATGCTCCCATCTTGCAAATTTGTAGATTTTCATGTTACATAGGTGTTAATGCTAAAAAAAAATCCTTGCAAAAGAAAATTCCAACTGCTGAAACAAACACTTGGAGATTGTTTCCATTGTAGAAAACCAGAATTCTTTAAATAGTACATTTCTTTAGGGAAGTAAAGGCATGACTCATTTTATAAGATGATTTCCTAATTATTTTTAAACAACCATCTGTTATAGGAAGTGAGATGTACTGCTAACTTTTTATTGCCTCTCTGGACTAAAAGGACTCATGACATCTAGATATTAACGAAATAAAAATTAGTTGGAATCATGGAATTTTAAAACTGGAAAGACCCATAGGTGACCCTCTGCTTCAACTTCTGTTTACAGAGAGTGGCAATCTAGGGAGGGGCTATGGCCTAAGAAACAGCCTACCAACCACAGTATCAGCCCAGGCATCACCTAGAGCTGGTTAGAAATGCAGCACTTCTGGTCCCACAAAAGACCTTCTGAATGAGAGTCTGTATTTTCATCAACTCTAGGTGATTTATATGCATATTAAAGTTTAAGAAGCACTGGTCTAGAAAATTCAGACCCAGGTAACCAACAGGAAATATCCGTGTATAGCTAGGTTTGATAGAATCCAATTTAGATTTAATGCAACTTCTTTGAGGGGGGGAAAAAGTGGAAAATCTCAATCTTTTTTTATTTTTTTCTGTGACCTTGTCATCTTGAATAATAAGAAGTAATATAACAAAAAGGAATGCATTTTGGTAGAAGTTCGGAAAATTGCACTCCTTGACTGAGTGTACTTCTTTTTCTTTTCGGACAGGGAAGGCTACAAGTTTGCTTTCAAAACAGCATAAAATGCTTATTATAGTGTCCTTTGTTTCATTGCCAACTGTGGATTTAGATGTGGAGCCATTCAAAAGGCAGTGGGATGTTATGAGTCATTCATAAGACCTCCTGGGCTTTTGACATTACTATAGAACCACAGATTCCCAAGCCCAGGGTTTCCTGAAGGCATTTCAGAAACACAGCTCTGCAATTTTATTGAAACCATAGGTGCAGATGTCTTTCCCAGGGGTGTATGGGAAAGCTGTGGCAGAGATGATTCCTTCACTCGAAATGAGCATTTTTCTCTTGTTAGCATTACTGTCATTTTTCCCTCGTTGTCAGCATTTGTTTTGTTTGGTAATCCTTGTGATCAGTTCTTAGGAGTACAGACCGGGGTCAGATATGTTTGCCTTCACTAGCAGGCAAATCATGATTAATTGATAAAGGTCTGTAGATTCTGGAATCTTTAAAACGGAAGGAAAAATTACACAAAAATTAAAGCCAAGAATGTAGATACCAGGGTTTGACTACATTTATTATACGCGCCCCCCCCCCCCTTTTTGGTGGAGATGAAAGTAGTAAGTCACACGTGTGTGAACTGAGCAGTGCTAGTTGTGTCCCACACATAGTACAATGCAGGCTGATGTTACGGGTGGAAGATTGTTCTCCGAGATCCACGGCACCTTTAAATGTTTTTAAACATCTGAAAAACTGACCAGTGTTTAAGCAAGTGCACAGACTCCTCTCAGACAATTACTATCATTACTGGAGATGTACGGGTGGGAGTGTGTATATCTTTTGCCCGGGTTATCCAGAAGGGCATATCAGCGTCAATAGAAACTAGATTCGATGAGCTTAAAAGTCCCTTCCAAATTCGGAGGGTTTTGCCACTGTTCTCTCTCATGCACTAACCCCTCTGCATCTCCAGGGCTCCCCCTCCAACCTGCACCCCTACCACTTCTCCCCTGCACCACGCCTGCAGCCTCCAGGGGCCCTGCCTGTGGCTACTCTGAATTCCCTGCACCACTTACAGCGATAAGGACTTCTGTTATATATCAACCAGCATTTCCATTAGAGCAGAAGTTTTCTGAGTATAGACACCTTGTCTGTTTGGGCCACTGGTCTGCTCCCCGTATCTCAAACAGTGTGGCACAATGGCCTCTCTTTGGGCTTACAAGTTGATAGAACTTCTGACCGTGACCTGTGAAACTGATAATTTGGTCCATGCTTCCTCCCTAACTTCATCTCAGGACAGGCTCCATCTCTCTAATTATGCTTTAGCTGCATTGGGCCTTTCTGATCCCTAAGCACCCTAAGCACATCAAGTCTTTTCCCCACCCGAGGCCCTTTACACATACCGTTTCTTCTTCTTGAAATGTTCTTTACCCCACTCTTCCCTGACCACTCCTACTTAGCCTTCAGGTAACAACCTTTGCGTTCCGTTTCCTTAACATGGCTTCCTGATGTCGCCCCATCTAAGTGAGATCCCCAGTTTACACATCGGGGTATCTCCACTTCATTACACTTATAAATGTGTAGTTATGTATTTATGATTATGTACTTGAGCTCTTAGAGTTTGGTTCTCTCTGGAGACTGTAAGCTCTCTGAACACAGAGACTATGATGTCCCTGATGTTTTGCATAATGCACAGGGGCTCAAGAAATAAATTTTTGAACCAATGATTCTCAACTGGGGTGATTTTGACCCCCAGAGACATTTGGCAATCTCTGGAGACATTTTGATGGTCACAACTGTATCTAGTGGGCAGAGACTAAGGATGTGTCCTGTTAACCCTCCTAATGGGTAGAACAATCCCCACACAAAGAATTGTCTGGCCCAGCATGTCAAGAGTGCCCAGGCTGAGATTCCTAGAATGAATAGATGAGCTTCTTTCTCGTTTGGTTGAGTCCACTTTGTGGTTGGACGTGTTCCCAAATTATTCCTTGCCTTCTTACCTGCCTGTATCATTCTATACAGAGGGAAGTTAGAATATGCTGGAACAGCCAAATGAACTATTTCTGGAGAAGCCAAGCTCTGCATAATTGGCTCGGTAGCCTTTCTTCAGATGTACATATTGGCAATTAAAAATTACTCAAGTGATGATGGTTGCCAGCCATTTCCTTTTTTTGGTTTTTAATTTAATTTTATTTTTTCAGTGTTCCAAGATTCATTGTTCATGCACCACACCCAGTGCTCCGTGCATTATGTGCCCTCCTTAATACACACCACCAGGCTCACCCAACCCCCCACCCACTCCCCTCCAAAACCCTCAGTTTGTTGCTCAGAGTCCACAGCCTCCCGTGGTTCATCTCCTCCTCCAATTTCCCCCATTCACCCTTCCTTTCCTTCTCCCAATGTCCTCCATATCTTTCTTTATGCTCCAAACCCAAGTGAAACCATATGATAATTGACTCTCTCTGCTTGACTTATTTCACTCAGCATAATCTCCTCCAGTCCTATCCATGTTGCTACAAAAGTTGGGTATTCCTCCTTTCTGATGGAGGCATAATATTCCATTGTGTATATGTACCATATCTTCTTTATCCATTCATCCGTTGAAGGACATCTTGGCTCTTTCCACAGTTTGGTGATTGTGACCATTGTAGCCTTTTCCTTTTGAAATCAGGCAACTGCATTTGGAAAGTTCTGATGAATTGAGAGAATGAAATTGTAGCTTATTGTTCAGTTGGAACTGGGAGAGGAGGATTACGTTTAGAATGCTACGATCTTCCATTCCTTCGTGGTCATGTACAGTTTGGGTTGGGAAGGGCACAGCGAGTGAGATAGGGTTGGCCGTGCAAAACAGTCACTCTTGGTTCATTCTCATTCACTTAGGGACCCTTTCTCCCTGGTCATTTCTTCACCTCTAAACCTCATTGAGTGTTGAGTCTAAGGGACAGAACCATTCATGTCCTAGAGGCAGCCTGTTCTCACCTCCTGCCCTTCACACACACTTTCCCCTCCGCTGGAATCAGAGAATCCAAATTTCAGCCACATGCCTTTCCCTTGAGCTAGAGAGGAAATGCCTCCACACTTAGGAGGAAGTCTTCCCAGGTTGCGACATATTGGAAGGTTTCTTTCAGCTCTTTTCAGCGCTTCTACACCTTCTTCCCCTCAGGGCTTGGAAACACTACTGCCTGGACATTACACTTGGGAAAACCGATGCAACTGTCCAAAGAAGAAGGAGACTAGGGCTCTGGTAGCTTCTCAAAGAGCTGAAGGAATCAGTATCTCTGCATATTTTAACCTTTCCCTGGCACGCCAGTTGGGAAACTCTGGTGTAGATTAGCACCCCCCCTCATCTTTAGCTGCCCAGCTATGGGCCATGATAATGTCATGATAATGTCATTCACCTTTGGATGTGGGCTGGTGGCTTGGGGTTGTTCTAAGAACAAATCATATTTTGTCTACCCATTAGAGAAGAGCAGGTGAGATATTTTGTGAATTGTCCTTATTCAGTAATCTCGTCAACAATGGCAACGTGGCTCCTTTGAGTGGAGGAAACACCACTGTCCCACAAGAACTATGTTAAGTGACTGTCAAGAGTCCAGCTGCAGAGTCCTCTAAGTCAGCAGGGGGCCCTGGGGACCCAAACCTGTGCGCTGTATCTTAGAAGGCTAACCAGCGTGGTGCAGCTTGGCTGACCGCTGTGCTCCAATATTCTGAGGTCATAGGTGGTGGCCAGCCCGTGGGCCAAGCCAGCATAGAAGCTAGACCTTGGCCGTGGGGATGTGATGCAGTTTGGAAGTGGCTGAATATAAGAGCAGATGTCTGTATCAAAGAGCCCCATTGAGTGTGATGGGCTGAGAAGCAAGATGTCCCATGCAGGGCAGGGTGATCTGGAGGTTTGATCTGGATTAAGGATGATCTGGAAGTTTTCTCCTGCAGCAACTGAGTGAATGGAAGTGCCATTTGCTGAAATATGGAAGACTGGAGAAAAATGTTGAACAAGGAGACCAGCATTTGATGGGACAGTTAGACAGCTGAGAGGAGATTATCTAGCTATGATCATTTGAAGCCAGGGCGAGAGATCACACTGGGGTATAAATTTGAGAGTCACGGGGTGCCTGAGTTGAGTTGAGCATCCAACTCTTGGTTTTGGCTCAGATCATGATCTCAGGGTTGTGGGATGAAGCCCTACGTTGGGCTCCACACTCTGTGGAGTCTGCTTAGGATTCTCTCTCTCTCTCTCTCTCATGCTCTATCTCTCAAATAAATAAATCAATCTAAAAAATTGGGGAGTCACTTGCATTTAGGTGGGATTTAATGCTATGGAGTTAGAATCATTCATTCACTCCTTTCACCATCATTTTGTGTAACCACAGGTTGTTGCCAGATGAGAAGGGGCCTCTTAAAAGACTTTGCAAAAATTATATTCATCTACTTCAATCGTGGAATGAAAGATGTTGTTAATAGCGTGTTCTAGAGGGCCCAGGTCATCTCTGGAAAAAGTTCAGTTGCATACTAGGTATCTTTGCTAATTCTAGAAGAATGTTATCTAAAGTTATCAAATACTAATGTGCTCTCTGTAATGGCAGCTGCTAGAACCCTCACCAAGGAGAAGTCCAGTTGGGCAAATCATGGTGAACAGGTGACTTGCCCTATGCTTGGACAAGTGTGAGGACTGAACCAAGTAGCTACAGCCCTTTGGCTGCTGAAGCCCAGATCCAATTCACTCTTCAAGGAAGGTTCTGGATCCTTCTTTATGCCTGCATTTTCTTGGGCCTTTAACGATTTGTAGGAGGCTTCTGGGTTAACATTTGCATGAGACAAGTTCTCTTAGCCCAGTGACAACTAAAAGTGGGGGAAGGAGCGGGGCTGGTGGGCAGAGAACAGTGAAAGGGAGGGAAATACAGGGAAAGAAAGTGGCTGAAAGAAAGAGAGGGATTCAGTGCTGCTGTGTAAGCAAAGTCTTGGCACTCCATCAAAGCACACCGGTAGTGTTCCAGAAAACACGGTGGCTTGACCTTTAGCAAGTGTTTAATTCCTTGTTCTGCTTGACCAAGCTCGACTTGGTTTTCATTTCTGTGAAGCGTTGTCATTATTGGGAAAGACTCGCAGTTGTGAAAAGGTGCTTTGCGGAACATGGATTATGGTTCCTATCTTAAACTTGTCTGATTTCGGCTATGTGGAGAAGCCTCCTTTTCCCAGCATACCCAAAGCCAGCCATTTTCAAACTGTGGGTGGCAGACCAGTAACACACCCAGAATCAGTTTCCAAGGCCTCGGCCATCACCGGTATAATTGACATAGAACAGAATATAACATGGCGTGTTTGTCTCACGCGGTAAAAATAATTGGTTAGGGATGCTTTTCATTATTTTGAAATTCTATGCTTAAGAGTCAGTCCTGCTGGGCAGAGTCAGAACAGTGTGAAGAGATGTGACAAGAGAGCTGGTGCTCTGCTCAATCGGAGGGGAGAGGGAGCTTTCTCATATGGACAACTGACCACAAACAGAACCCAG
>JAQQSY010000617.1:0-14963 GCA_028646535.1 Procyon lotor | reverse complement strand
AGTCTCGCCTGTCTCTCACTCATCCCCCACTCTCGTGCACGTTTCTCGCGCCCGGCCTTTAATTCCAGCTCCCGGTGTCAGGCGACTCGGGAGCCGCATCTGTTCATTCAGACACCACTTCCCCTTTAAGCGATTTTCCCCATCCACCACCTTGGCGGACTCCCTCTCCTTCCCGACAGCGCTCGCCGTTTCTCGGAGCACTACAACTCCCACCAACCTTAGCGACCAAGAGGCTACCCTAGGGAACTTCAAGTACCGAAGTGCTTTCCTACCCGTCTCCGTGGCTACCGCGGTGACTGATGGGGCTTGTAGTTCCCTCGGGACCGCCAGAGGCCCGGAGAAACTACTCATCCCAGGAGTCCTCGCGTCAGAGGCGGGCTTCCCTCTTGGCTCTCTGCGTGACCCTTAATCCTTCTTCGGACTCTAACTCCCGCCGTGCCTTGCGCTGAGCTCCCGGCGGCGGAGAATGGAGTTGTGGCCAAAGTGTCCTCTGGGAGTTGTAGTTTCCGTGTCGGTGAGGCGCGGAGGAGGCGGAGTGACTCGGCGGCCATTAGCTGTGTGTAGTTGCCCGGGACTGGGAGCTTAAGTGAAGAGGGAAGCCTTACTCGGTGGAAATCTACCGTGGCCATGGGCTCCTGCCGGGGCTAGCCCCAGAGTACGGAGAAGGCGGGCTTTTCGGCGCCCCGCCCCGCCCAGTGGCGGGGCCCACTAGGCCTCCGGGCATCCCCGGTCTCAAGTAGGCCTCGTCTGCCGGCAAGGGCGCCCCAAAGGCGGGAGGCGCCATGTCGCTGGTTGCTTACGCCAGCAGCGATGAGAGTGAGCCGGATGAGGCCGAGCCGGAGCCGGAGGAGGAGGAGGCGGCGGCCCCTACGTCCGGGCCCACTTTAGGGGGCTTGTTCGCTTCCCTCCCCGCGCCCAAGGGCCCGGCGCTGCTGCCTCCGCCCCCCCAGATGCTGGCCCCAGCCTTCCCCCCGCCGCTGTTGCTGCCCCCGCCCGCCGGGGACCCCCGGCTCCAGCCTCCGCCGCCCTTGCCCTTCGGCCTGGGGGGCTTCCCCCCGCCTCCGGGCGTGAGCCCGGCCGAGGCGGCGGGAGTTGGGGAGGGGCTGGGGCTGGGGCTGCCCTCGCCCCGGGGCCCGGGCCTCGGCCTGCCCCCCGCCATGGGCGGTGCCGGGCCCCCCCTGGGCCTTCCCAAGCCAAAGAAGAGGACGGAGCCCGTGAAGATCGCGGCGCCCGAGCTGCGTCAGGGGGATGTGAGTATCCGGGGAGGGCGGCCCCGCACGGCCCCTCGGGTCGGGCTGCGGCCGGCTGTGCGCGGGACCGGCTGTGCGCGGGACCGGGGCCGTTCCGGGTCTGCCTCCCGTAGCTGCGGCCGGTGCTTGCGGACCGCGGGCCTCCCGCCGCCGCGCGATCCGTGGAGCAAGTTCGTCAACTCGCGATCTGTCCGTGCGCGTCTCTGCAAGCTGGACCCGCCTGCAGAGGGGCCGCGGCCGGTCCCCTGGCGCCGACAGGCCCGCCCGCCACCCTGTTGCGTGTGCACCCGGGGCCGCTTTTCACTTTTCTCACCCTGAGAGCAGCGTGAAATGTGGCGCCCGAAGGAGCGACAGGAGACAGGATTCCTGAGCCCCTGCCGGACGTTTGGGGCGCACTCTTCGCCGGGCATCCAACTTGAAAGCATCGGGGTCTAAAGGAAGAGGCGTCCCAGGTTCCGTGTTGGAGGGAAGAAAGGTCTGTGTGTTGAGCACGGAGCACTAGCCGGGCATCGACCCTCCCTTACTGCATTATCGTGGGAGGTGACATATTCTAGTTTTCAGAGGAGAAGCAGGCGGCCACTGGGTGCGACCTTACTGGAAACGGACACTGAAAGTGAAGAGCTGGGTCGGTCATCTCCAGGCCTGTGCCTCGGTTTCCCCATTCAGGTATTGCCATGCCACGCGAGTTAGGCCGCGTGGGTCCTATTTCCAGAAGAGGCAGTCGAGCTTGCGTTGTCTTCTGTGCGTCCGAACGGAAAACAGAAGGCCTTTTCTGGGGGGAGCGCTTTGGGAGTCAGGGAGACGTGATGAAGCCTGCGAGCGGCTGGCGATCTTGGGTTTTCTCGAGTCCTTTCCATTCCCTCCTCTGAGAGGTTAGTTGGTCAGGTCTGCGCTCTCCTCTGGTGACCCTCGGAGAGAGGCTTATTTTTGCTCTTGCTTTTCTGCAGGCTTCCAGCTCTGGCTCGGGCCCGTTTCCGCATGTGGTCTCCCTGGTCCCCCAGCACCTCCCCGGACAGCCTGCCGCTGTCTCCCGCACCTCCGTCGGAAGCCAGGTGCTCCGGGAGGACGTCCTGGCCTGCCCACGGGCCCCGCGGCCTCCTGCCGCTCCTTCCGAGCGTCGGTGCGCTCATGGGTGTGTTTGCTCCTCTCCCTCCACTGATGTTCCAGCCCCACGAGGGCAGGGCTTGCTGCCTTTTCTGTCCACTGCTCGATCCCTTGCTTTCAAACTGCTCCGCACCTCGCTGAGTGCTCCCTCAATATTTTCTGAGAGAATGAGCTCGCAGGAACGTGGACTGTTCACGAAAGGGAGGTTCTAGAATCTCCCTCACTATCTTGTTCCAAGATTTTTCCCACATTATTTCTCCCTTCTTTCTCACCCGAGCCTGTCCTTTCTACCTCTAGGATCCAAAGCAGCCTCTGTCGCTCCGCTGAAACTTACTTAGGCCTCAATTTAACCTAGAGCAAAGAAAAGTTCCAGAGTAAGACAAAAAAAATAGGTTCATTTCCTTGGGCTTCTCTTTTTTCTCCCCGCTTCACGTTTCTCTCTACCACGTTTGTGGCGGAGTAAGTGTGACTTCTGGGGGAGGCGGCGCTTTGGGCCGGGCGGCCCCCTGGACTGTGACAGCGGCAAAGCTCGTTTCCAGGTCGGCGAAGGCAGCCTTAGAATGTGTCGCTGGGAGAGATCGTAGAATCTTCCGTTCAAGCTGGCTCAGGTGACGGATCACTTTGAGGACTCCTCCGTCTGTCCCTCCCTCCTCTGTCGCTGGAGCTCGTTCAAGAAAGCCGGATCCGAGCCGGGAGCTCCTCCATTCCCTGTTGTCGTCCTGCCTGAGTCGGTGGTGGTCTCTGAATGCATGGTTCCTGCGGGAGGGCAGCCTCGGAGAGTCAGGGTGGCCGGGTGAGGGCGACCCTCGTCCCCTCCAGTTCCCAGCGTTTCTGCTTCTAAGCTCTGTGTCCTGGATCTAGCCGGCTCCGAGTGCACGTTCGCAGAAACAAATGAGGTTTCCTTAAGTGACTTCCTTTCAGGATTTGGTGTTGAAGCAGAAGTTACTAACTCTGAGCTCTGGTTCATTGATCTCTTCGTTGCTTCAGCACGACGCTGTTGTTGTGCCAGGGGCCGAGAGGACGTGTGAGCACGATCAGCTCTGCCCCCGAGGACCTCACGGTCTGCTGGAGACTGACGAGGTAGATTTGAGGTCATGTCGGAAGAGCTGCGTGAGAGCCGGTGCTGTGGGAGCCCACCCGGCGGGCGCTGATCCGGTCTAGAAGTTGGGGAGGCTTCCAGAGGGAGGAGATATCACCACGGAGAGGACATAATTGAGTAGTTGTGAGCCAGGGAGAGAGATGCTGTGCCCAGGAGCCGTCAGGTCGCGGGACGGACTGTTGCAGGGGGCCCAGTGGTGACAGAGGGACAGTGCCTCGAGGGGCATCTCATATCAGTAAAGCACAGGAGCTGGAGCCCGGGGAAGGGGGTGCGCGGAGGCCAGAGGGTGCGGGCCGTGTGTATGGCCTCTGTATGCGACTCTGGGGCAGCGAGGCCCCCTTAAAGGCCCAGCAAGGATTCCCTGGTCGCAGGGTGGCCAAGACCCGCGGGGAGCCAGGCTGGCGGGCACAGCGCGAGAGAGGGTGCCAGCCTGGGCGGAGGGGCGCAGGTCTGTTCGGGAGGCAGAAGCGGCCGGACAGTGTGGGCCGCCGATGGGACGGCCGGGATGAAGGCCAGGGTTCAAGGCCGGCCCCTGCCTTGTGCTCAGGCAGCTGGAGGGTGGTGGTGCCACTTACTGAGGGAGTGCAGGAAACGGGACAGGTTGGGGGTCGGGTGGGTTTAACTGGCTGCGAGGGTCAGAAGGCACCTCAGGCTGGCTTGACTAGAGACGCACCAAACACTCACTGAGGGGCCTGGCGAAGGGCCTGGAGTCAGGAATTGGGGGTCTCTCGGGACCCACGTGGCTCTTTGCAGGTCTGATCCATTTCCCTTTGCCTGCAGAGCGGTTTGCTCGGCTCTTCCACCTTTCCCTCCGGGATTGATGGCCGCCCACACCCCCCACCTTCTTGTTTTGTAATTCCTTTTAGTGAGCAGCCCAGATGGAAGCACGCTCTTCCTCCCGGTCCTGTCTTCCTCGGCGCGAGCACACGGTCGGTCTGCTCTGGGTCACCTCCCCGGCCGGCCGCAGCCGGGACAAGCAGCGCCCAGTTCTTTGGGTCAGCTGTGCGATGGCACGAGGAAGTCGGAGTGACCCGCGGAATGGGGGTCGCCCCCCCCTCTTCTCACCTCCTCGCTCCGACCCAGGCTGCCTCCCGGCATGGGTCGGTGGTTGATTTTGTGGACTTACGGGAGGCCGACTTCTAAAAATCAGGATACAAAAGTCAGTGTTAGAGAAGTAAGTCTGCTGTGGGAGTTCTGTGTCCGGATGGGCTTCCAGAGCAAACACATTTCAGGGTTGTCTGGCTCAGTCTTACCATATTTTCAGATCGTTTACCCGGATAGTGGGAAATTGGCAGCTGTGAGATGGGAGGCTTCACTCGTTTTGGTCATTTCTGTTACGGAAGTAAGCCTTGACCGCAGCAGAGAGAGCACAGCCTGAGCCCTCGGTCGGGAGGGAAGGAGCACAGACACGCGCGGGCACCTGCCGAAGGGCCGAGACTGTCAGCTCAGTACCCCCCCTCGTTTACAGATGAGCTGGGAGTGGACAGAACAGAGGAGATGGGTCTAAAACCCTGGTTTGGCAGCGGCAGTCCTCTTATTTGACCCCAGGCCTGTTTGGTTTTGTCATAGTGCGCGTGGCGGAGAGAGCCCCGAGCAGCCACGGGCGTGGGGCGCAGCCCGGGGGAGACGGGGTGCGGCTCTAACCAGAGGGCTCGTGGGCGCCCAGGATCCCAGAGACCGAGGAGGGAAACGAGCTGATGAACTAATTGGGATAATAGCGGCCAGGAGCGGAGCAGTGACTCGAGCTTGGAACCCCGGGGGGATCTCCGCCTGGGCCTTTATTTCCTCCTTGGCTCCTGGCCCTGGCAGCTAGTGATGGCTCTTTGGAGAAGGAGTCTGTCAGAAGCAGAGTCCGGGAAGATAAGAGGGAGGCTGCCACGGGGAGTGAGGCTCCGAGACCAGCAGAGCCCAGCGGGCCCGGCTTAATGGGAGACGTCTGTTTCCGTCCTCGCCCAGCCGTCTCCGGGGTGTGTGTCTTGTCACTCTTGGCAGCCGGAGTGGAGAGGACATTGTGGCCACTGAGGCCCAGGCTCTTGGGAGGCCAAGAAGAAAGAGATGACTTTCCTTTCTTCCTAAGGGTCGACCAGTCTGTGCCTCTGAAGCCCAGGAGGGCCCGCTCTGGCCGGGCCCTCGTGCTCTGGGGTCTCGGACATCACCCCCGTGTCCGGGTCTGAGGGTACAGCCCGCTCGGCCCGCCCTTGGCTGGTCGTCAGCGCTCTGGGAGGCGACTCCGGGGCCTTCGCTGGATAGCTTCCCGCGGGAAACAGTTCGGTAGTCCCTCAAAGAGTTACTTAGAATTACTCTGTAATCCAGTAGTTTGTTCTTTTAATTTTCTTTTAAAAAACTTCTTTTAAGGGAGCATCTGTACTCTGCGTGGGGCTCAAACTCACAACCCTGAGATCCAGAGTTGCGTCCCCCACTGACTGGGCCGGCTGGGTGGCCCCTAGTGCAGCAGTTTGCATCCCAGGTGGAAAGGGCGGAGAGCAGGACTCAGGCGCACACCTGCATGCCTGCGTGCCCAGCAGTCCCCAGGGTGGCAGTGGCCCGGGCATCCGAGCACACGTGAGCGGGTGGGCAGCGCAGTGCCCGCGCTGCGGCCCGCCATCCAGCCTGAGCAAGGGAGGGGATGCTGGCCCGTGGACAGCGGGGCGCTCGGTGAAGCCAGCCGGCTGTGGATGGGCACGTGCCGCAGGGCCCCCATTGTGTGAGGCCCCCACGGTGTGCGCGTTCACAGAGCCAGAGTGGGGAGGAGGGGGCCCGGGGGCTGGAGGGCAGGGAGGGAGCTGCGATGCCTACGGCTCCGGGGGTACAGACTTTCTGTCTGGGATGGTGGAAAGTTCCAGAAGTGGACGGTGGTGATGGTGGTGCAGCTCGGTGAGTGCACGTAATGCTTCTGAGGTGCACCCTGGAAAATGGTTAAAATGACACATTTTACATCCTGTGTGTTTTGCTGTGATAAGAGGTGTTTCTGTCCCTGTCCCCGTCCAGGAAGTCCTCGGGTCTAAATTAAATGCTGCGCTCTGGGGCTGAGCCTGTGGCCTCCAGCAGCGTCTCCAGGAAGCTGAACGGACGTTCCTCTGCAGGGCTCCGAGGGGAGGCCACGGGGCGCCATGTGCCTCGCCCCCTGCGTGCGCTCTGGCGCATTGCGCACCGAAATGGGTATTCTTTGTAGCCTTTCCTTCCGTTTCCTGTTGGTGTTTAGTGCCCCCCACGGGCTCGAGGGCTGGGTGTGGCCTCTGAGCCACACAGTGGGCCCAGGAGCTCCCTGTGGCTGCGCCTGTAGGACAGGGATGAGGCCAGGGGCGGCTCTCCTCCATCCGCACCCCCAGACCCCCTGGACTTGCCCCGCGGCCCTGATGTGGGTCTGGATGTCCCCGAGGCCCTTTTGCCAACCTTTAGAGGCAGAGACTCTGCTCTGTCCCTCCCTGGAGACGGATAGCCAGGGGGTCATGGGGTTCAGGGCTCAGCGCCCTCGGGGGGGTTCCAGCTTGGGTGCCATGTTTTGGGGGGGCTCTGCCAGAGCTCGTGCGTGTTGTGAGATGGCTTTTAAGGCGGTTTGGTGGGTTAGGACCCAGTGTTCCGAGACGGGGTGATGGTGAGGGCCGGTCGCAGCTCCCCGAATCCAGGAACAGCAGACCTTCGTCGTCCGAAGGCGGTGGGGGGGGTGGTGGTCAGGAGTCTCCGAGGCCTGGGAGCTGGAGACGGAGAGAACAGGTCAAAATGTGAGGTGTCAGGGGCTTTGGGCTGTGTCTTTGGTTGAGTCTGACGTCTGGCAGGCCAGAGACTGTGAATCCCTGGACTCTGCCTACAGCCTTAACTATGTCCCTCTTCATGGCCAGTAGCTCGTGCAGTCTTGGTTGTGACATGCATGTCCTGTCCAACAGGCTTGGGGGTGGCAGAGAAGTAGCAAAGCTGAGACTCGGACTCGTGTGTCTGATCTTGTGCCCGTGCTCCCGGCTGCGTCCCGCCGGGTCTCGCGGGGCCCGCTCTGGGTGGCTCCCGGGCCGGGCAGGACGGCCAGCCGGGCGTGGTGTCTCTGCAGAGATGCGGGGCCCAGCGAGCGCAGGGCCCGGTTCCGCTGTGTTCTGGCTGACAGGAAAGCTCACCAGGCCTCCCCTCCTGTGCCCGGGAACTGAGGTGACGTCCGCCAGGAAGTGTCGCCGGGAGGGCTAAGGGAAGCGTCGTGCGTTGCCGGCCCCTAGATGACCGTCCTTCCCCTACGGCCTCTGCCCTCGGCCCACACATGAGTGCCAGGGCCCCCCCTCATGGGGGTCGTCACACGTGTGCGCTTGGCAGCAGTCAGTGACGCACGTCGTTGCCCACGGACTCCTGCGAGGCAGTCTGGAGCCATATGGCCGAAAAGGCAAGGGTTTGGGTGAGGAAGACGTCGCATTCAGGGGCGCCTGGGTGGCTCATTGGGTTGAGCGTCCAACTCTTGGCTCTTGGTTTCAGCTCAGGTCATGATCTCAGGGTGGTAAGATCAAGCCCTGGGTGGGGCTTTGTGCTGTGCACGTAGTCTGCCTGAGATTCTCTGTCTCCCTCCGTACCCTGCCCCCTGCCCCGATCACGAGTGTGCTCTCTCCCAGATAATTAAGTCTTTTTTAAAAAATTAAAAAAAGAAGAAAAACGTCATGTTCACAGAGCAAGCACAAGTGGACGAGGGTTCGCACGAGGCCCCAAACAAGTGAGTTATGCAGGGGCTCAGTGACAGTGAGGTGAGAGGCACCAGAAGATCCTTGGGACTTTGGCATCAGGAAGCCCAGGGCGCAGACACCGCAGAGGGCCTGGCGGCTGAGACAGAGGCGCAGGGGCGGGGTGCTAAGGCAAGGCCCCCACCTGAAAGAAAGAAATGTAGGACCAGCAGATCTTTGAGGGGATGTTTGAGCCACACTTGACATCTTATGTTTGTTTGTTTGCTTGTTTATTGAGACAGCTTGAGAGGGAGGGGTAGAGGGAGAGGGCAAGAGAGAACCTCCGGCAGGCTCCATGCTCCGTGCGGAGCCCGACGGGGAGAGGGGGGCGATCCCTTGACCCTGAGATCACGACCTGAGCTGAAATCAAGAGTGGGAAGCTTAACCGACTGTGCCCTCGGTTCCCCTCGGCGTCCTTGAGTTTTACCACCTTCGCTGCGGTCACTGCGGTGCTTGTCATTCTTACTGGACCAGAAGTGCCTTGCGGGCAGGGACTTCTGTGTCACAGCACCCCCAGAAAACCCTGGAGGCCCACCGGGGTGAGCGGCCTGGCGGCTGTGCCTACTCCAGGCCCTACCTTGTGCCCGTGGGGAGAGCGGATCCGTGTGGTCTTGCCTGTAGCGCAGTCCGGGGCAGCCGTCAGGAAGTCCTGTCTAGGCTCCGAGCACCCTGTCTTGTCTCGAGTGGGTTCTCGGGTACCGTGAGGTCCCTGTAGCCGGTGAGCCCAAGAAGGAACTTGCAGGCTGCGAGCGCCAGTTGAGAAAGTCAGGCGGAGGTTTGAGTTCTTGCAGAAGCTTGGAGATGAACGGGTCTGAAGAGGCCCGTTCCGTGCAGACGCCCAAAACAAGGGCCCGGGGCACAGACGGAAGGCTGTCAGGGTTCTTGACTCGGGGATCAGGGTTAACTCTTCCAAACCGAGTGGTAGGGCTTGCTGTTTGTACGCCTGGCCCTTTCCGACAGTCTGGGTGCTCGGGGCTGGTGCCCAGCGGCGCGTGAAGGCGGTTTCCAGCACGGAGCTCGTACCGGGAGCGTCCCGGGAGTCAGGGCTGGCACGGGTGGCCTCCTGTCTCGCCCCGGGCGCTCACCGTCCCCACTGGCTCGCCTTCCTCCTGGACACGAACGACTCTGTCTGGCAGATAGTAGATCGTACTTGGTGAGAGAATGGATTTCTCCAACAGCTTTGACCTTTAATGCCGCGCGGAAGAGTAGTTAACACACCACTTGCTCCCGCCGGAGTTCCCCAGCCGTGCGGTCGTGTAGGCTGGAAGAGTGGTTTCGGAGGTGCGGCCGAGGGGGGCAGTTGTGGGCCAAGTCCCATTCATCTTCTCGTGGACAGATTTACAAGGAGGACAGCGGGCAGAGCCTTTGCTTCCCGCCAAGTCTAACTGGGAGGAAAGGGTTCTGCTCTGACGGAACAGAAATTGATGGCATGAAGGCTGTGCGACAGGTCTGGGGGCACCCCCTTCCTCTGCCGTTGGGGGGCTCTCCGTGGGCAGGGACAAGATGGGGGCAACTTGGGCAGCCCTCCCACGCCCCCTCCTGACCCGGCTGCTTCCTCCGCTGCCCTCACGCACGAAGGCCTTATTCCGATTCTTTTTCTCTTAGTCAGATTCCGAGGAGGACGAGCCCTCCAAGAAGAAAACCGTCCTTCAGGTAAGCTTCCCGACATGGCGGAGGCCACCTCTCCTCGCTCGGGCTTCCCGAGAGCAGGAGCTGCAGCCACGGCGCCCGGCGGGGTCCCCGGCGCGCCTGGACAGATGCGAGTACGGGTGGACCGTCTGTTTCGGCTGGTTTGTGTTCCTGGGTGACGCCCGCCCTTGTGCCCTCCGGGGGTCTCCCCTCTTGGCTCCGGGCAGGCGCGGGCGGGGCTGTGGAAACCAGGGCTTGTGGTAGGTTCTGCTCCGGGGATCCGGTAGGGAGGCAGAGGAGAGGAAACGATCCATGAACCATGGGAGGGAACGCCGGTATTTTAAAGTTCTCCGTCTTCTCCCCATCTCACTTTTACCTGGAGAATAAACACTTAAATAGCATTTACTGCGCACGAGGCCCTGGTCTGAGCACCTTACCAGCACTTACTTGGTGGAATCCTCCAAGTGGTGCTGAAGGCCCAGGGTCGTCGTCACGCCCACGTCCCACCTGAGGGACTCAGGAGCTGAAGGGGCCTGCCCGGGGTCAGCTGGTGAGTGGGGCAGGGCCGGGGGTCTGACTCATGGGCTCACTGTAGAGTCCGAGCCCGTCCCTGCTCCAGAACTGGACCGGAGTCCTCAACCAGACCGTGCCGGGGGATGACCTCTCTGCCCTCTGCCCTGTTCCCCCTGGTCCCCGCGCCTCAGTTCCGGCCCCGGGGAGTGCCTCCCTGTCCTACCCCATACTCGGGGCCTTCCCTGCTCTCTGAGCTCGTGGATCCTATGTCTCCGGAAGAACGAGAGCCAAAGTGCTCCTGCCTCCCTGAGATCATTGTCTCCAGACTCGGGGGCGTGATGCTGAGGCTGTCCCCTTCCCTGAGGCTGCCGGTGTCACTCCACTGCTGGGAGGGCTGACGGCCCAGGCACATGGGAGGGATAGAGGGGACTGGGGGAGTGAGCTTGTGGCCCTGCTTGTGGGAGTGATGGGGAGGGGTCACCTCGCACGTGGGCAGCCGAGGCCGCTGGAGGCCACTCTCCGTTAGCAGACAGGCTTCCTGGAGGAGGTGGGTGGGCAGCTCTGCTGCAGGAGGACACTGGCCCAGGAGGCTCGGGAGTCAAGAGCAGCCTTCCCAGTGGGCAGGAGGCCGTGGTGGATAAAGTGCCCTGCTGGGGGCCAAGTGGGGACCGGGAGCTGCAGGGGCAGTGCTGCGACCCCAGATGTCGTCTGAGTCGGTCGCCTGCCTGAGAAGGTGCTCCACGTCGCGCCTCAGCCCGGTCCCTACACGCTCGCGTCTGCGGTCCACCGGGACCCACGGCAGGGAGAGGGGCCCGCTTGCCGGATGAGCTCTCCTGCCTGCCTGCCCCCCAAGTCCCACTGCATTTGCCCTGGGTGTTGCTTGGGGGGGGGGGGCTGGCGTATCCTGGACCTCCAGGAGGGGCCTAGTGACCTTCTTCCTCCCTCCCTCCCTCCCTCTCTCCTTTCCTTCCTTCCTTTCCTTCCTTCTCTCTCTCTCTCTTTAAGATTTTATTTATTTATCTGAGAGAGAGCGAGCGAGCACGAGCAGAGGGAGAGGGGGAAGCAGGCTCCTTGCTGAGCAGGGAGCCCGATGCAGGACTCGATCCCAGAACCCTGAGATCATGACCTGAGCCGAAGGCAGACACTTAACTGACCGAACCCCCCCCCACCCCAGGCACCCCTCCATTCTCCAATTTCAAACGGATGCCTCCCTGAGCCCTGCAGTTAGGCCAGGCTGGCCCGGTAGCATACAGAAAGCAGAAGCAGAGAGATTTTTGTGTGTGGTAGGAACTCTGAATGGACTGAGCCAATTAGCTCACAAATTGAGAAGTTCAGTGCTTGACCAGGACATATGCTGACTATATCACGTCTATAGGGCTTTCCTTGCGGAGAGGGGAGAGGACTTTGGGCAACAGGGTTGCGTGTCTTTGGACGGAGCCTTGTTTTTTACTTTAAGTAGCAATCCAAAGGAATCAGAGGGTTCCTATGTTGAGAGGAACCTTGAAGACATGAGGCAGAGCAGTCAGATGGAGAGAGGCCTGGCTGTTAGGAGGAAGAATGACGTGGGATTAAGAGCATCACGTCTGAGACACTGACCTCTAGGAAACAAAGAGAGGGTTGCCGGAGGGGCGGGGGTGGAGGGATGAGGTAAGTGGGTGACGGGCATGAAGGAGGGCGCTCGGAGTAATGAGCACAGGGTGCTTCTGTGCATCTGATGAATCACTGAATTCTACCTCTAAAACTAATGCTACGGTATACGTTAATTAAGTTGAACTTAAATAAAAATTTAAAAAGCATCACATTGGCCCAAACCACAGAATCAGGAAAGGCTCTGTGGCCGAGGACAGCGGCGCCGGCCCGGGGGGCAGGAATGGCATCTACCTTGGGCGCAGCCGCGGAAGGGGCTGGGGTGGGCCGGGTGGGGGGGGGGGCAGGGGCCCCTAAGACTGGGCCGCAGCGCCGCTCTCTAGTTCTTGTTCCTTGTGCTGGTGACGCAGAGCCCAGGTCTCACTTGTCCCACGTCTTTCCTCCTTCCCCAAACCTGCGCTCACCAGGGATCCGGCGAGGGGGCTGGCCTGTCTGCCCTGCTTCCCCAGCCCAAAAACCTGACCGTGAAAGAGACTAACCGGTTGCTCCTCCCCCACGCCTTCTCCCGGAGACCCGCGGACGGCTCCTCGGACGCTAAGCCGTCCAGACAGGCTTCTAAGACCAAGCCCTCTCCCCTCGCCTCTGTCGTGGGCACCACAACCACCACGCCGTCGCCCTCTGCCATCAAGGCTGCTGCCAAGAGCGCTGCCCTGCAGGTGACGAAGCAGATCACGCAGGAGGACGACGACAGTGATGAGGAAGTAGCCCCCGAGAACTTTTTCTCCCTCCCCGACAAGGCTGAGCCGCCCGGAGTTGAGCCCTACCCTTACCCCGTTCCCGCCGTCCCCGAAGAGCTGCCTCCGGGCACGGAAGCAGAGCCGGCCTTCCAGGACGAAGCCGCCAATGCTCCCCTTGAATTCAAGATGGCAGCGGGCTCGAGTGGGGCCCCGTGGGTGCCGAAGCCCGGGGACGACTACGGCTACAGTCAGTTTCCCGCCTATGGCGATGCCAATGCCGCTGGTGCTTATTATCAGGTGGGTAGGGGCCTGGAGGGCAGGCGGGCGCGCCGCAGCGGGGCGGCCGGGAGGGCTTTGGGCCAGCGACGCAGCCTCCGTGGGGTCACTTTGGCCGAATTAATGTCTTCTGGCGGGCGTCTTGGTTTTCCTCAAAACACGCGACCTTTCCTTCTGAACCGTGTGGGTCTAAAACTGCCAAAGTCCTGAAGTCCGATGTAGTTGATACCTTTGTTCTGAAAACCAGCGCTCACCGTAGGAGCTGGTGAGAGGGGAGGGAGAAGGCAGAAGACGGGCGGCTCTCTCTGGGAGACCGGGGTGGCCTTGTGGGTGTGGGCGGCGGGGATGAGGGAGCTGGAGCTGGGGTGCACCGAGAGCAGGACGGGGGAGGGGCCGCGGGTCTGGGGGGTGGACAGCAGGGAAGCGGGAGAAGGGAGGATGTGGAGGACCGAGGCCTGGAAGGTTGGGAGGGTGGAGGCGCCTGCCCTGGGGGGCCAAGGGGCCGTACTTTGTGTTGGGAGAGAGAGTGGGGTCGGGGGGCAGTTTGGGCTTTGAATCGCATGCTGGGTGAGTCCGAGCAGCTTCCTCGTGCACGCGGCGTAGTGGCGGGGGCCTCCTGGTGTTGCCAGGCGGTCGCACCGACTTAGTGCGGCACCTGGGACCGCACGTGCCCAGTAAATGGTTGCAGTGACTTTTGATCGAAGTGCCATTTGTCGTGGCCGCGAGAGTATAGCGTGCGGCCTGGGGTGGGTTTAGGAGACTTCGCAGGCCCCGGCGGAGAGGGCTCCAGGGCTCGGGGCTGGCCCTAGGGCTGCTGGCGGAGCCAGGGCAGCTGGCGCACAGTTTTCCTTGCGAGAGAAGTCCCCTCGGACCGCTGCAAGTCTGAACTGCCAGTGTTAAGCTTCAGCCTGGGCGTGGGTAAGGACCTACCATGGGTGGGCTTTGTGGGGACGCTGTTCTTCTTTTTTTAAGAGTTTATTCATCTGATAGCACAAGCAGGTGGAGCTGCAGAGGGAGAGGGAGAAGCAGGCTCCCCGCTGAGCAGGGACTCCAACACGGGGGCTTGATCCCAGGACCCCAGGATCATGACCTGAGCCGAAGGCAGACACTTAACTCACTGAGCCAGCCAGGCGCCCCAACAATTTCTAAATATTTATATTTCCTAAGTATTTGCTGTTGAGCCTCGACGTACCCTGTAGGCTGATCAGGGACAATATACCTGCCTTCAACATTAGAAGGAAGGAGGAAGAAGATAAGAGTGTTTTGACTTCTTTAGCCAAAAAAAAAAAGCCACTTAAATAAATAACAGACATTCTGAATGCATTTATAACTGCGGAGGCAGGAGGCAGTCCGTGCACATGAAAGTGTGTTACCTACACTTGGCCGGGCCGTGCGGGTACATGTATCTTTCTGGGAGTACTTTCATAGAAAATCGTGCTCCAGTCACCCTGGATTTTCATCTGTTTTCTTTGGTCGATGTTAAACCTTATTTTCCATTCAGCTCACCAGAAAGTGAATGTTCTTAGAGTAGCATTTTTTTGGAGCTTGGGGCAAAAGTGGAAGAATTGGGAGAAAGTATGCATAGGGAGGAAACCCATTTCTCAGCCGGAGGGCTGCCTCTCCCGCTGTTCTGGGGGCTCACCCTGCCTGCACCCCTCTTCCTCTGGGACCCACAGCACCTGTGAGTCGCAGGCTGGCCCTTAGATTCCTGAGCTAAGTGTGTGCTAACACACACCTGGCTTGTTCCCTGCCTTGTTGTAAATTCGTACCACCCTTGTAGCTAGTGGTTTTGTTTCCTGTTTTTACGCAAGTAAACATTGTGTCAAACACTGTTAGTTTCAGGCGTCTGGTAATTTATTTCCTAAGCGAGATCTGCACCCTCCCGGCATGTTGCAGGTGGTATCCTTGTGTCCAGAGGCCCCAAGTAAGAGGAGCTGGACTGGTGTGCCCTCACACCACGCCCCCTGCTCACAGGGAGCTTGTCTCTGCCTCCGGAGGAGTGTGGGGCCGAGGGGGAGTAGGGGCGGGGCCGAGGGGTGGGACCCGGAGGGAGGGGGCAGGCTGAGGGAGCAGGGGG
>JAQQSY010000616.1:0-14966 GCA_028646535.1 Procyon lotor | reverse complement strand
AGGTACTAGGGATTGGGACGAGCACAACTTTGGGGATGCCATTATTTTTTTTTTTTAAGATTTTATTTATTTATTCGAGAGAGAGAATGTGAGAGAGAGCATGAGAGGTGGAAAGTCGGAGGGAGAGCAGACTCCCATGAGCAGGGAACTGGATGCAGGACTCGATCCTGGGACTCTAGGATCATGACCCTCATGAGCTGAAGGCAGTCACTTAACCAACTGAGCCCCCCGGCACCCCTGGGGGTGCCATTATTCTGCTTGACACAGGCACATTCTAAAGATAGAATCGCTGCACCATAAGCGTGCATATAGTCAGCTTTAGAAAACATTACCCCATAGTTTCCCCAAGTTGTCCCAATGTACCCGGAACATTATCTAAGTATTTCAGTTACTCTCCATTTTTGCTTGGTAGGGTCAGTCATCTTTCTTTGGATCACTTCAGTGGATTAGTATTAGAATCTCACTCTAATTTTAACTCACATTTTCCTGATGATTAAAGCAGATTTTCATAGGCTTATCCTATGAAATATCCTCTTCTGTAAAGTGCTTGGTTGAATCTGCCCTCTGTTCATTTCTATATTGGGTTGTTTGGTCTTTTTTTTTTTAATTTTTGTCATCATCTCAAATATTTTTATATAAAAATATAACTTATTTAATTAATCACTCTTTTTTCTTATTTATTTTTTAACTCAAGTATAATTAACATATGATGTTATATTAGCTTCAGGTGTACAATATAGTGGTTCAACACTTCGACAAGTCACCCAGTGCTCATCAGGTATGTGTGCTCTTAATCCCCTTCACCTATTTCACTCCCCATCCTTATCTTTTCTTTTAGGTGTATCAGAATTTTAAAAAAATATGTATTCTGGAATCAAGACTTTATCATTATGATTATTACAAATTTTTTCTCCCACTCTATGTCTTTCATTTTTGATTCCCTTTATTATGTTATTTGTGGAACAGAAGTTCCCATTTTTTAAAAAATATTTTATTTATTTATTTGACAGAGAGAGATAGATCACAAGTAGGCAGAAAGGCAGGCAGAGAGAGAGGGGGAAGCAGTCTCCCCACTGAGCAGAGATCCTGATGCGGGGCTCGATCCCAGGACCCTGAGATCATGACCTGAGCTGGAGGCAGAAACTTTAACCCACTGAGCCACCCAGGCACCCCTCAGAAGTTCCCATTTTAATGTGATGGACTTTATTCATCTTTTTCAACTTAGATCATGTTTTCTGGCTTCTGTTTAAGAAATCGTGTTGCCTGCTTCGCCTACTCAGTGCCTTGAAGTTGTTTTCCTACGCTATCTTCCAGAAGCCTTATTATTTTACTTGTCACATTTATTTTTTAAAAGATATTTATTTATTTGAGAGAGAAAGAGAGAGAGAGAAAAAGCACGAGTAGGGGGAGGGACAGAAGGAGAGGGAGAAGCAGACATTCCACTCAGCAGGGAGCTCGATGGGCTCGTTCCCAGGGCCCTGAGATCATGACCTGAGCCAGAAGCAGTTAGCCGACTGAGCCACCCAGGTGCCTCTACTTGTCACATTTACATCTACAATCTGTATAGAATGGATTTTTGTGTATGGTGTGGATTTTTTCCCCCTCATGCGGATACACAATTGACTTAGGATCATCTATTGAAAAAAAATGTCTTTCCCTTGATTTTTGCATTATTGTCCATGTATTTATACTGGACATTGAGCATAAACATTCTGAGGGATAATTTGAGGCTTTGAACGATTTTGTCTTTCTCCAAAGAGGATTAGTTTTTATTCCACAGATAGGCTGGGGCAAATGATCCCAATCCAATCAAGGGTGGAGCTGATTGGAAGCTAGAACTTCAAACTTGGGGAAGCATGTTTATTTCATGGTTTCCCCCTCCTTCCATGGAATGGCCCCCCCAGGGTCCCAACTGCAAGATCTGGGGTTGATCAGGGTTTCTCCTCTTTGGTGGGTCATAGTATTTGTCTCTCCTGCCCATGGAAGTGCTGAAGGTTCTGCTCAGCTTCTCAACCTTTTAGATGGGTTTGTTGTTGTTGTGTTTTGTTTTTTTGTTTTGTTTTGTTTTGTTTTAGTTTCTCAGCCTCTTGGGTGCAACTTTCGAACCCGCGAAAAGACTCTAGAAGAAAAGTGTGGCCTTATATCGGCTCACTCAAAATGAGACTATAGCCCACCAGTCAAAGGAGAGGTTTATGGTGATGACTGGAGTCTCACAAAGAGCCCCCCTGTGGCTCTTTGTCCAGTTGCTGAATACTTGGCAACATCACAGTGGGAAATGCTAAGTAGAAATCCCCGGAATTTTCCCTCCTTACCACAATAGCAATCCAGAAGCAATTCTGCACCCCTGGTGGGATTGCAGAGATTAATACCACCACCGAAGACTTGAAATGGGAGCGATAGCTATCATACATCTCATTAACTCACCTGTTTGGCTTCTGCAGAAGCCACATGGATGCTGGTGGATGACTGGGGATCATCCTAAACTAAATTAAGTGGTAAGACTTCAGAGGCAGGGGCAAATCTACACAGCTCCTGGCTCTTGGTCTGCCGCTGTTGGGCCAACGGTGTAACTTCACGGTGCTGTCTCAGGGCCAATCGGTGCCCTGCTCTCTGCCAGAATGGAGTCTGCAGGGATCCTGATCGCCTGGGTCAGCCTCCCACTGGTCCACCACACTGACGACAGTATGCTGATTGGCTGAGGGGCTCGACCCCGATGAGCAGGGTAAACTGGGCTTCAGCTCAGCAGAGGCACAGAGGACCTGGGAAGCCAGGGGGACTCACTAAGTCAACTCTTAGTACCGCATGGCCAGTGGTAAAGCTTAATGGAAGACGATGTAGCAATAACAAAGGCAGGACAGTTGGGGACACAGGCCCTTTGAGAATGAGGATTTGGGTCCCAAGAGAACCTTCAAGCAGACTCCCTACTGAGTGTGGAATCACTGACCCTGACCAGTGATCCCGGATCACTGGATCCCGACCCTGAGATCCTTCACCAATGGGGCCACCCTATACACCCTATACAAGTTGTTGGAAGTTAACTTTACCATTTAGTCTTTAGGTGACAGAATGTTCCATGGGGTGATGACTAAATCCGAAGATTAATTAATATAGCCAGTGATGAATACAGGAACTCTTGGGAGTCTGTGTCTTCTCACTTGGGGGAAAGGTGAGAACTTCTTCGCTTGCAAGGAGGAATATCGTATCTCCCTATGTGGAAATATCAAGTTGTTTTGGCTTTGTACGAAATCCAAATGTGTGCATGAGGGAAATCCAGTCGCCCAAGGGTTAGGCCGCCAGGCATCCACTCTCGGCCTCTGAGCTCCACATTCACCCTTCAGTGCCTGCCTTTCAATAACAGACACAGCTCTTGAAGCTTTCTTCTTTCCACCGTGAACACGAAGAGAGGCTTTGTCAGTAGAGGGCACTGGAGGAAAGCTTTTCTTCCTGGTTTCAGTTGTGTTTTGCTTTTGCTAGCTCCTACTGCACTGCCCACGGGGGTCTGCGTAGAAACATCAGTGATTCTCTGCCGCAGCCCCATGCCCAGAGCATGAGCCCCTGGGAGATTTTGCTGTTCTGATTGGGGCCCAGGGACCACCTCTGTGGCCCTCCTGATGCACACACTGTCCTTCAGGCCACTACAGTGGGGCCCCAAGTCCCTCCGTGTGCTCATCTCCAGCCTTGGCTCATTTGCACCCCAAGGCCTGTTTCCTGTTTACCTGGAGACTGTGGGCTTAGCTCTGGCCCAGCAGCCCAGCGGACTTCTCTGCCATACTGGGGGTGGGGGGCGCTGTTATCATGCTTCTCCAATGAGGAGGTCCCCTTGCAAGTTTCTCCCCCCTACCCTGGGGACTCCCCCTCAGTCCTAGGGTACACTCTTTCATTTTCTTATATCATTGGAACAGTTCAATAATTCTTTATATTAAACTCCCTGGTTTTGTTTTGTTTTTTTTAATTACTAGGCAGTTTCTGTTTTCTGATTGGCCCCAAACTGATGTGCAGGGTGATAACGAAGGGAAGCCCCAAAATGTTAGTAGGCAGCTGCCCTATCTATCAATCAGTTCAAATTGGAACAGGAAGCCAGAGGACTCTGGAAGAGATGTGACTAGAACTGAGAGACTTCCTTCCCACATGGAAAACGGAGTTGAAAGACTGTGGAGGAAAAGGGGAAAAACTCATCTACATGCACATAGAATCATAAGAATATTATAACTGATTGGATCACGTGGAAAACTTTGTGTGGCTGTGGGAAAAGTGAGAACTGGCTACAGATGTATCCGAGCCTAAAAGAAAATGAAAATCATGCCATTGTTAAATCCAGAATCAGCGATTACATTAACAATTAATTAATTATTCAAATTCATTGTTAATTAATTATTAATTTAATTTATTGCTATGATTAACAATTATAACGATAATTGTGATAAGAAATAACAATCCTAATGTGCTACTTGGAGGTAGAGTTGACAATATTTATGAAGCAATCATTCCAATGATTCAATCAGAATTGTGATAAACCCGTGGTTGAAAGGGAGGAGATAGGAAGCAAAGGTGGTGATAAGTGATGTAAGAAGCTAAATCTTCAATCGAATACAAAAAACAAATCGTACCTATGATTGATAAAAGAAATTTCAGTCTAAGCATAAAAAATAGAAACATAAAACTAAGCGTTAGAAAAAACTAGTGAGAGGGGTTACTAATCCTAGACAGAGAATACTTATAGCATCTATAATAATGTTTGTTACAAACAATTCGGCATTACTTGACATTTTGACTATGCATATATTACACAAAGTTATTTCAGAGGAAATCCTGATTTCAGAGGAAAGAGAAGGAAGTTCATGGATCACAGGACAGTGAAAAGGAAGCAATCTGATGGGTTTGAAATATATTATATATAATATGTTAACATTATATTATATACATGAAATATCATATATATATATATGAAATATACCCTAACAGTATACTTGCAACTGATCTTGGAAGAAAAGGGGATGATACCAAAAAAACAGGCAGAAGTGCCCAGAAAGCATAGCACAGAGCCAACAGTCCTAAAGACGGCATGAGGACAATGGAAACATGGCCGGTACCATATGCAAAGGGAAGAGAAGGTCCAGACACATGAGAAAAAGAAGAGGACGCAGAAGGTCACAGCGAGTGAGGGCTGGTTAAGGAAAACAAAACAAAACAAAACAAAACCCAGAGGCAAAGCTCAAGGGACTTCTAAAGCTTGTTTTGCTTTGTTTAGCAACCCAGGCATTGTAAGATCAATTTTTCATCTGAGAGCTGCCACTCAGGAGGATATAGGCAGAGAGATCACAGAAATCATGAAACAAAAACCACACAGAACACTCCTCAACACCCCAGTGTTGGAGAGAACCAGGCAAAAGGGCCCATCGCTGCAGAAAGGTCAAGTCTGTGCGTTGGAAACTTCACCCTGCAGATCTTATTAAAATGCAGATTTGTATTCAGAGAGTCTGGGGTGGAGCTCGAGATTCTGAATATCTAACAAGTTCCCGATGGTGCTACTCTTTGAATATCAAGAGTCTAAGTCACTCCAAGTGGGCCTTGTAACCAACCAATCACTTAGAAAAACCAAGCAGGATGCACTGACACGTCATGCCCGTGTACACGTCACATGGGCTGGTCCCATCCAAGTACTGGGAGGAAGATTGGCCTGTAGGCACCCTGGCTCTCAGGAGAGGCACCCGAGAGAGCTGGAACACTCCATCAAGAGTCTCTAGGGACTCCTTCAGGTCAGGGAGGAAAAGGCGTGGGGAGAGCACACAGCCGAGAAGACCACCAGCGTGGGCGGTATTGTTAAATGGCACCCGTCAGCAAGAATCAGTTACTTGGAAGTTTCTCTCCTCATCAATGGCATTGCTAGACAGGTAGGTCTGGAACTGGACCAGGAATTGGACAATTTTTCATGACATGCTTAGGGCCATGTAAAGAAATATAGATTATATGCTCTTTAAAATGAAGCAGGGAGTCACTGGTTTAATATCCATACCCAAGTGTATTGGTTAATTGGCTGATGTCCACTTAAAGGGAGGTTTTGCAGGAGCTGTGGGCAGCTCTTTGTGTTCAACAGCATTGGCCACGATCGGTGTGAAATGGGATGTAAGAGGTGTGAGGCAGGGCTCTTCTGCAAGTGATAGAAAGCCCAGGTCATGCAGGCTTAAGCAAAAGAGGGACTGTATTTTATATATTGGCTCATGTATGTATTGGCTCTTCCGATTTTTCAATTTTTTTATGGTGAAATGTACATAACGTAAAATTTACTAGCTTAACCATTTCTTTAAAAAATATATTGATTTACTTGAGAGAGGTGGGGAGAGAGAGAGAGAATCTCAAGCAGACTCCCCGTTGAGTGTGGAGCCCAACATGGGACTCGATCTCACAACCCTGAGATCACAGCCTGAGCAGAAACCAAGAGTTGGACGCTCAACCGACTGAGCCACCCAGGTGCCCCTTAATCATTTCTAAGTGTACACGTCAATGGTGTTTAATCCATTCCTAAGGTTGTGCGACCATCACCAACCATCCATCTCTAGAACTCCTTTCATCTTGTAAAACTGAAAACTCCATACTCATTAAACAATTACTCCCCATCCCTTCCCTCCTCCCAAGACCCCTGGAAACCGCCATTTTACTTTCTGTCTTGAGGATTTTGACTACCCTAAGTACCTCAGATCCGTGGAGTCTTAACGGTATTCCTTCTCTCGTGGCTGGCTCGTCTCGCTCCGCATCAAGTCCAAGTCTTCAAGGTTCATCCATGCTGCAGGGTGTGTGAGGATTTCCTCCCTTCTCAAGGCTGGACAAGATCCCATGACACATACAGTCCACATCGGGCTTACACATTCATCTGTCAGCGAACACTCGGGTTGCTTCTGATGGAGTAGATACTTAGACACAAACTGGAGGGAAAGGTAAATCGGTGACACAATCAAAGCCCAAGGGCACAGCTCCCTGACTTTGTGGCTTTTAACATCTTAGCCTTACAGCTTCCAACTCCTCCCGCTAACAGACCAAGAGCAACAGGTGCGAAATAGGCCTGCTCCTCTTCCCCTGGGGAAGGTCCCTGGGGTTACCTCTGCCCCAGGGTGACCGATAGCTTCATTATACTCTATTTACATTGTGGTTTTTACCCAGCCCCCTGCATGGGGAAAGTTGGTCATGTCAATTTCAGCAAGAACCTTGTGGGGCTGAAAACTCCCTCTCCCAACCAGTAGGAGTCTCTTAGAGGACCAGAAAACAGCCTCAGGCAGAGATAGCCCTACCTAGGACCCATAACCTACACCAACATAAAAGGAAAAGACTCCCCTAACCACCCCCATTCTGTTGCCACTTCTGGGCTTGCCTGCTTTTCCACCTTGAGAGCTCACTGTCCCTAGTAAACTGCTCTGTGCTCACTACCTTCCCTCCGGCCGTCTTTACTCCAGCACTGATCCTCACATAGATCTTTCCAGAAGAATCCAAGGACGAGACCTCCGTTCACACAACGCGACTCCCCTACCAGCACATTTCTTCCACGTTGGGCCCTTGTGAATGACGCTGCTGTAAACAGCGGTGTACAAATATCTCTTGGACACCCTGCTTTCAATTCATGTGGGGATCTACCCGGAAGTGGAATTGCCGGATCGTCCGATAGTTCTAGTTTTCATTTCTTGAGTAAGGTTGCTGGGTAGCCAGTGGCTCTGCCCAGTGCAATCGAATAATGTGGTAACTCTGGAAATCGGCTTCTCGCCCTTCTCCAGGGTTTTCTGGCTTCTCTTATTGTTTTTACTTACTGTTTTTGATGTTTCTTTTATTGTCGTGGGTTGTCTCTGCGCTGAGGATCAGACTGAAATGTAAACTTAGGGTCTTCTGAGATCTTCTTGGAGCCTTTCCCTGGGCGGGCGCCGTCGCTACCTAATTTTCCCCATCTGTGTAGTCATTTCTTAATGTTCTAGCCTTTAATGTCTGGCTCCCAAAAGGAGAAATAGAGAAAAGTGAAGGCACCAGCATTTCGAATCTCTAGAAGTCACTTCAGCCAGATATAAGGTGTGGGGGGTGGGGAGAGTCGCTTGAAGCACAGATCCCTGGTATTTGGAGTCTTGGGTCCTTTCTGTCTCCCACGGGCTCTGGGCAGGTTGCTCCACAGGGACAACTGCCTTCTACAGGGTTAAGGCGGGGGATGGGCAAAGCTATTGTGCTAAGAACTGCAAGTGACTGAAATTAAGTGCAATTTACCATCCCAGCCTTCCCCCTGAAAGTTGCAAGCTTTCAATAAACTGCAGAGTTCCAAAATAGTTGTATCTGGCAGATTCCGCTAGTGCAACTGTCTTGATGGGGAGACAGATGTCTGATGCTTTTTACTCCAACATCTTCCCAGACTCCTTCCTCCTTGGATTATGATTACTATTATTTTCATCGTAGTAAGTGTATTCATTAATCCCCATCACCTTATCTCACCCATCCCCTGCCTCCCTCCCCTATCATTTTGTTCTCTATACTTAAGAGTCTGTTTCTTGGTTTGTCTTTTTTTTTTCCCTTCTGCTCATTTGTTTTGTTTTTTAAATTCCACATGTAAGTGAAACATAGGATATTTTTCTTTCTCTGGCTTATTCCGCTTAGCATTATACTCTCTAGCTCTGTCCGTGTTGTCGTACATGGCAAGATTTCATTCTTCTTAGGACTGAATAATATTTCAGTGTGTGTGTGTGTGTGTGTGTGTGTGCGCGCACCACTTCTTTATCAATCATTCATCAATCACTGGACACTTGGGCTGCTTCCACAGTTTGGCTATTGTCAATAATTCTGCAATAAATATAGGGGTGCATGTATCCCTTTGAATTTGTGTTTCTGTATTTGGGAGGTAAATACTCCGCAGCGCAATTACTGGGTGGTAGGATAGTTTATTGTTAACTTTTTGAGGAACCTCCATGCTGGTTTCCACTGGGGCTGCACCAGTTTGCCTTCCCACCAACAGTGTGAGAGGGTGCCTTTCTCTCTACATCCTCCCCCACAGTTGTTGAGTCTTGTGGTTTTTATTTTAGCCGTTCTGACAGGTGTGAGGTGACCTTCGGCTTATTACTGTTAAAGTCCAGAGCCGAGGTAGGTTCTAGGTTCTAGGCAGCTTGGGAGCTCTGTCCGGTTCTCAAACTGCCCCCAGCTCTCTGGGGGCAGTTTATCTGTTTTATCTTTTTCTCTGTTTATCTCTGCAGATAAACAGAAAGCACAGGGTGAATAATCTGGGTGTTGTAAAAGAAGGATGTATAGGTACAGTCAGGGTATAAAAGAAAGAGAAATCAGATCCACTGGGCAAAGTCAGGAAAACCTTTTCTCTATGAAAAAGTCATAGAAGAGTCTTGATGGAGTCTTGAAACACGAGTATACAGTCTTCAAGACATCAGAGGGCCCCAGCATGGGAAGAACTACAACATGCTGAAGTCAGAACGCCTGGGTTCAAATCCTGGCTCCCCCTTGGGTGCTGCCATCTTGGGCTAATCCCACTTCACTGTTCTTAGTCTCTGTAGTCTCATCCATAAAATGGGTGTAATGGTTGGATCGTTAGTAACCGCTAAAATGTACTGAGGACATGTAATTCACCAGGTATCATGTATTTAAACTTTAACTTTAAACACACATTTGGTCTACCTACTACCCCTATTTTCAGATTAAGACACTGAGGTTCCAAAAGGAATTTTCTGTGTCTTAGAAAGAGAGGGCAGACCAAGGCTTAAATCACAGAGGGAGGCGGGTTCTCCAGTGTTCTAGGAGATATTTGTAAAACATTTGGCAGGATATCTGACATATAGTAAACAGTAAATGTTAGTTGTTGCTACTGTTACTTTTGTGGTTGCTATTATTATGCTTGTATCTGATCTCGTAACATACCCTCTGCTCCAGCCGGATCCTCATCTACTATCACACAAGATTTTGAGACAGTATTTTCCTCTATGTTTGTCCCATAAAATTCAACTGCACTTTTCTTTAACAGTTCTTAAACTCGCCTGACAAGGTCAGATGAAACCAAGTTGAAAAGCTGCAAATCCAGCAGAAAATCTTCTTCCTAAGGATCTGTTTGCTTTAAAGATCACATAGGATTACTTTTTAGCGGTCAGATTTCCCATAAATACTGTGGTTTGGGGCACTTTCATTTGGGCGAGGAGTTGACGCTCACCAAAGGGGCACCTGTTCTCGGGCCCAAGGCATTGCTTTCCCTTGACAGTGTTCCGATGGCTCAGCACCTGAGGCCACACGGCTCCCTTTTATGCCCCTTCCTTTTCTTCCCACTTCCATGAGAATATCTGTGCTTTTGCCACTCTGGGAATAGTTCTTCATAGTTCCAACATGGCCGACTGTTTCTCTATCCAGAGATTTGAAATATACAAAACATCCACACCTTAAATGTTTACCTTCTGGGAAGCAACAGTCTCATCTATGACCTTATATAAATCTGGTGATTCCGTGCTCCCAGAAGGGAGGGAAAACTCAGGCTTAAAGCTGACTTGCTTTTTGCTCCGGGGAAGGAGAGGTTGGGATTGCTTTTGGAGGGTTCGGACTCCCACCTTAAGATGGGTCACGAATATCCTGGTTGAACCCCAAAGCCACCTGGGGTGGCAGCTCTCAACTATATGTGCTCGTTTGAAATCACCTGGGGAGATTGTAAAAACCCCCAGCACCCACATGAATCTCTGGGGGTTGAGTTCACACATCAGTATTTTCTTTTTTAATTTCCTGTACAATTTCAGTGTACAACCAAGACTGAGCCTCACTGACCCTTGGCCATGCTTCTTAAACTGAAATGCACCTGTAATTCACCAGGGGGTCTTGTGAAAAGGCAGGCTTTGATTCAGCAGGTCCAGGACGGGCACGGAGCTTTTCCAGCAAATTCCAGGTGATATTGATGCTGCTGGTCAGTGGGTCATGCTATGCACAGCGAAGCTCTAGGGAATACAAGCTCTGCCTGCAGAAATTGAGACCGGGAGAAGGTCTTCAGGGCACAAAGAACAAACATGCACCCCAAGAGGCTTGGTATTGATCAGTTCTTAGTTGCATCACTGCTTATTAGAATCACCTTTGGAGAGTAGGAAAAAAAATGGTTTCTGTCCTGGAGATTCTGATATATTGGTCTGGGCTGAGACTTTGTATCCACATTTAAAAAATCCTCCTTGGGTCATCATGGTTTACAGTGAGAGCTGAGAACCGCTGAGAAAAAAAAACCCTACTCAAGGAATTTATTCTTTCAGGAAATTAAGAGAGTGATGGGTTCAAGCTCTAATTTTTGCAAGCAAGGTTTTAGGGTCTCGGCTTACGATATCAGGATTATCTACCTGAAATCTACATTTATCCATGGGCACGCACAAAATAAATTCAGAGGACCAAAGCAGCTAGAAATCTTAGCACAGCATTAAGAAAACAACCCTAACTTTCATCCAAAAAGGTGAGGTGGTGGTAGACTCTAAGATTAACCCAGTAGACGCTGCATCTCTCTGTCTCCCTGTCTCTGTCTCTGTCTCTCTCTCACACACATGCCCCTAGACACAACCTTAATTTCCTTTTAGCCTATGGTTATTTTTCAATTTAACATTGGGAGTGTTCCTATGAGACAGTAACTTGACTTATCTCCAAAGAACCCCAAATGACAGATGGAAACGAAGACAGAGAACACCCCCAGAAGGACTCGTACTCCCTAAAATCAAGAATAATGGGTTTCAGCTCTAGCCCCACGGGTGACAGAAGTACGTCCGCGCCCCAACCTCCCAGCAGCCTTGTTCCAGGCCCTTCTCTCACAGGGACTAAATCTGCATCTTAAGTGCATGAAATTAATTGAATTTCTCTTTATCCATGTGATAAATTTTTCCACTCGCAAACTGAAAATCATCATTCCCCAGTGAAACTCTAGTTAAGTAAGAAGCCCTTATTCATTTTCAGAATTCTGATATTTTGGAATTTATGGGCTATTTTTTTTTAAGTGACAATCATCCCAAAATAGCCACTTGTGTTCTAAATAGAACAGGTATTCACCGATGCTTATTAGGGAGGATGATTGCAGTCATGTTTCTGGGGCACGGTGGGGAGTGTTGGAAACTTCCTCAGCCCAAAGAAAGACACACAGGACCTTGGGAGAACAGAGAAGAAATGTGTTTCTCTGCTGTATGGTCTACAAGGTATAGGGCACCAACAGTCACCCAGTGACCGAAGCCAGCCAGCCAGAAATCAGAATATTTGCTGACTGAACCCCTGATTATTCTCCATCCACACCACCTGTACGGAATCAGTGGGGTCAATTGATTCTACCATCGAATAGGCTCTAATTCTCTGCTCTCTTCTATGCCTCCCCCTACCTCTTTATGTCAAGCTCTTCTCTCTCTTTCTCTCTCTTTAAGACAAAGGCAGTAAACACTCTTGAGCATTGTCTGTGTTTCAAGCCCTGTGCTTGGTGCAGGGCATACAAGGAGAAGTAAGACACAGCGTGATACCTCCAAAGATTAATTCTAGAGGGAAATGAGAAGAGTACTCCAAAGCATTACTCAAGTATTTATTATGAGCCAGGCGTGGAGTTAGATGCTGGGGTCGGGCTGGGGGAAGATAGGGGACAAATCAAATGACATTTCTCTCCTTTTTGTTTAAAAACAATAAGCCTTCCTCCCAAAAGCAAGCAAACAAACCCACAAAAACCAGCCTCAATGAACTTGGACTCCTGGATCCCAGGAAAGACTCAGTAAGCCAACAACAGGAAGGACAGGTTGTATCTAAGCCTCAAAAATGCAAATAGCCCCAACATGATTTTCTACCTCCTTTCTCTGCATGTTGGCTTCCCTCCCCCCACAGGGCAGTCAGATTCCCTAGAGTTTCGTCTTACAAGTTCCTCTGCCAGAAATCATCCCCCCTCACGTGACCCTGTTTGGGGGCACACTTGGTGGTTAATTCTCTGTGGGACCAGACCCCAAGGTCATTTGGGCAGGCGAGCTGGTGGAACAACCCTGTGATGATCGATCAGGGGCAGAACAACCGAGTGACGATCGGGGGAGGTTTGGGCTGATGATAAGACCTGGAATCATCAAAGCCATCCTCTTCAGATAGTAGCTGCCTCCAAGGGGGTGATGAAATTAGCAAGAAAGCCCAGGAAGCGGTGAGGAGCTGTTACCAATCAGCCCAGGGTTACGAGAACCCAGATCTCATTTCAGTCTGAACCCCTATAAAACTACCTCCTCATTATTACTTTTCACAGAAAGCAGAACTTTGACATTTTAGTGGCTAATAAGCATTCCCAGCGTTCTCCTCGAATCCCTTTATTCGATAAAGTGGGTAATTCAATTGAAAAAAAATTATGCACTTTTATGAGGCTCTGTGAAGTTATTTTTATTTTGGATGAAAGAAAAAATTCACCTTAAACCAGAATCTAGGCTGAAGGAGATAACTTCCGTGTTTCACTAGAGCCCAGGAACTGTGGGGCGGGGGTCTGGGCAGTGATGATCGTCTCTGTGGCTGAGCACCTTGAGTAACTCAAGGTCCCACTGAGACTGTCTCCCCAGCCCAGCCACAGCCGCCGCAATGAAGAGCTGCTGGGAGCTAATCAAAGGAGGATTTAAAGAAAACAAGTGGAGATGGAGGAAGTGGTGACACTCCTTTTGTGCTGCCCTAAGATTGTGTGGCACTGGGGCGCCTGGGTGGCTCAGTGGGTTAAGCCTCTGCCTTCGGCTCAGGTCATGATCTCAGGGTCCTGGGATCGAGCCCCACATCGGGCTCTCTGCTCAGCAGGGAGCCTTCTTCCCTCCTCTCTCTCTGCCTGCCTCTCTGCCTACTTGTGATCTCTCTCCTCTTCGTCAAATAAATAAATAAAATCTTAAAAAAAAAAAAAGACTGTGCTGCACTGCTTAGAAATGGAAATAAGCTGAATTGACTGATATTAATCACTACTGTACAAACCCTACCTTCCCAAGGGCCTCTCCGTGTAATTAACGCTTTGCCCCAGGAAACTGGGGAACCTTGCAGATTACGTCCCGAAATATACTAGGCTTCAGGATAAGGGGAATGATTGATGTTTCCGAGGTCATATCCCCAAGGGCAGACATTGATTCTCTCCCATGGAAGCCCTTCTCAGAGGACCCAAGGTTTACCAGAATTTACCTCGCATTAAGGGACAAATTCCCTGGGCTCATGGCCACAACTTGGTCCCCTTGAAGCAGCAAATTTGTAGATTTGCTCACGGGGGCCCTGTCCCAGGCGAGAGCCCACCCGTCAGGCTGGGTGTAGCCAGCAATATTGGGAGGTCAATTTTCTCAGCAGTCTCCTGGATGTAAAAGTCCTATTTTCCAGACTGATGAGTTGCATGCTGTCACTGTAAAGAGACGTGACAACTTGTTGAGGGAGGACTGGTGGGCTAGACAACCCGAAGTGACAGGCTGGTTACATTCATTTGCTTCTAACTGAGCACTGCAGGGTGCTCGCTCTGAGAAGGTTCCCCCCAAACCCCACCCCCCGGGGACAGCAGGGAGTGGCAGCCCCGCCCGTTGTTCCCTTGCTGGTTACGAAGGGCTTCTCGAACATCAGGAGTGAATTTGAGTTTTCCTACATACATGGTTGTGAACATGGGGTGGGGAGGCCTTGGGTGACCTCTACTGGGAGCCTTAAGTCCACTTCAGAAAGAAGACGAAGTGCTTCGGAGGAATGTTCTCCCCCTCCCTTCGCCTCTTGAATTTCACTGCACAGAAGGTGAAGGAGACCATTTTGAGCCGGAAGAGGAGCTCATCTTCCAAGATAGGGAAGCCCTGGTGCCGTGGAGCGGGTGTCCAAGGCGCCATCAGAACAATGGTGACAGCACAGGCCAGATACCCCCGAGCTTTGGCAGAGGCCCCGGCACCCGCTGATGGTCGAGATTCACCAGCACATCGGCGGCCCGGGAAACCAAAAGACATACGGGCCATAAGGGAGGACAATGTCAGGTATGTTACCCCTTGGGGCCCGAGGGCCAC
>JAQQSY010000614.1:0-14968 GCA_028646535.1 Procyon lotor | reverse complement strand
TCCTTCCTTTTTTAAAGATTTTATTTATTTATTTGACAGAGATCACAAGTAGGCAGAGAAGCAAGCAGAGAGAGAGGGGAAGCAGGCTCCCTGCTGAGCAGAGAGCCTGATGTGGGGTTCGATCCCAGGACCCTGAGATCATGACCTGAGCCAAAGGCAGAGGCTTTAACCCACTGAGCCACCCAGGTGCCCTGCCCCCAGGTATTTCTGATTGATATGTTGCTTGGCCGTACTACAATAATTCTTAAACTTTAGTATTTGAAATTACCCTGAGGGAGGAGGTTGTTAAGAATGCAGGTTTCTGGGGCACCTGGGTGGCTCAGTCGTTAAGCGTCTGCCTTTGGCTCAGGTCGTGGTCTCAGGGTCCTGGGATCGAGCCCCACATCGGGCTCCCTGCTTGGCAGGAAGCTTGCTTCTCCCGCTACCATTCCCCTCTGCTTGTGTTCCCTCTCTCGCTGTGTTTCTCGCTGTCAAATAAATAAAATCTTTAAAAAAAAAAAAAAAAAGAATGCAGGTTTCTTGGGGTGCCTGCATGACTGAGCGTGGCTCAGTCATTAAGCTTCTGCCTTTGGCTCAGGTCATGATCCCAGGGTCCTGGGATCGAGCCCCCATCGGGCTCCCTACTTAGCGGGGAGCCTGCTTCTCCCTCTCTCACTCCCCCTGCTTGTGTTCCCCTCTCATGTGTCTCTCTGTCAAATAAATAAATAAAATCTTTAAAAAAAAAAAAGAATCCAGATTTCTTGAGCTCCTCCTCTGTTTTTGATTCACTAGATCTCGGGTAGGGCCCAGCAGGAAACCAAGCATTTAACAAGGACTCCATAGTGATTCTGATGCAGGTGGTTCCTAGACTGTAATTACTGAAATAATTGTTGATAGACAGGTCTCCTCAGATAATAACTGAAAGAAGGTACAACATGCATTTATAACTCATATTGCCTTATTGATTTAAAATTGGGTCATATCAATTATCATCTGATGTCTCTGATATGAGGAATTTGAGAGGCAGGGCAGGAGGTTGTGGAGGGTAGAGGGAAAAAATGAAACAAGATGGGACAGAGAGGGAGACAAACCATAACACTCTTATGTCTTAAGAGTCTCAAACCATGAGACTCTTAATCTCATGAAACAAACTGAGGGTTGCTGGGGGCTGGGGGGAGAGGGATAGGGTGGCTGGGTTATGGACATTGGGGAGGGCATGTGCTATGGTGAGTGCTGTGAAATGTATAAGACTGATGAGTTACAGACCTGTACCCCTAAAGCAAATAATACATTCTGTGTTAATAAAATAAAATAAAATTGGGTCATATGTAGGTCCTCTGTAATTGATGAGTTTAAGTACAGGTACAGTAGAGAACAGGGGTAAATATAAATGTATAAGTATTTTGCTAACTTTGACTAGGTTGAGAAGTTATGTCTGCCTGATTAAATTGTAGTTTCCTTTTTATTAGTGGAAAGGGTCTTTTACTTTCATTGTATGTATATTGCCATGCTTGCCTGTTTTGTGAAAAGTTTTAACTTTCAAAATCTTACTCAAATCTCTTTAATGTAGAGACATAACTTTACCTCTCCTTATTTATAGCTTATCAAAAAAGGTGTTAATTTTCCTTCCTTCTGCTGCTAGTTGTAACTCTTTCCCATGCCTTTAAGAAAAACTCCTGCAGACTGCACATGGCTTATTCCCCTTTAGAATTTGCTGCTTCAGCCTTTCTTGGACTTCTTATTTCTGTGGCCAAAAGAAGAAAGAGAGGGAAACCCATGTGACTGTCTGGGTTTTCAGCAGACTCTTTCCTGCAATTAAGCGAAGTTTACCTTAGGAAACCCAGCTACAAGTTATGTTCCTAGTTAGAGCTAGTTTGACAGTGAACTAGTAATGTGTTTAAATTTACCTTTGAATTTGGCTCTTCACTTTCTTTTTAATTTGAATTTTATTTTGGGATACATTATTGGCTAGAAAATATTTCCATCTGCCTGTTTCTAACCCCACAGAGATTAAAACATTTTGAGTTTGGAACTGAACATGATAGTTTTGAAATCAAATTATGTGCTATTTTCTTATATTTTCCCAAATACTGTAATGTATAACTACCCATCATACATTGGGAATTATTTACAGTTTCCAAATCTGGTTTTCATGTAGACTATCTGTAGTCTCTTCTAGTCAAGTAGGCGAAATACTTTTATTGCCTTAAGAAAAAGGTATTCAGAGACTATAAATTTAAAATTTTTTTGTAAGAAAAACAGAAAATGCCCATCTTTTTTTGGCTTAAAAAATAGAAATTTAGGGGCGCCTGGGTGGCTCAGTCGTTAAGCGTCTGCCTTCGGCCCAGGTCAGATCCCAGAGTCTTGGGATCGAGCCCCGCATCGGGCTCCCTGCTCCGTGGGAAGCCTGCTTCTCCCGCTACCATTCCCTCTGCTTGTGTCCCCTCTCTTGCTGTGTTTCTCGCTGTCAAATAAATAAAATCTTTAAAAAAAAAAAAAAATAGAAATTTATCATCTGAGCTCTGTAGATCAGAAGTCCAATATATGTCTCAGTGGACTAAAATCGTGGTGTCAGCAGGGCTACATTCTTCTCGAGAGGCTTGAGAGGAGGGTCCATTTCTTTGTCTTTAGAAAATGCTCTTATTATTTGCTTTTGAAAAGCAGGACAGAAAATATAAAACTGGTAAGAGTAAATACATTGTTTCCATACTATTCCAGTTAAGGTGGTAAGGAAAAAGATAAAATTAGAGAGTGTGAAGTTAACAGTTAGAGACAGGAAAAGCTGTTAAGAGAATGAATTTGAAGACGGTTCTACAGAGGAAAGTTGCTGAGGAGAATAAATGATAGTTGGAAGTTAGCTCTGTACTTTGGCCACTAGGCTTCAGAGTATTACTACAGATTATCCCCATATTTATTTTTCTGCCCTGCTTACCTCAGTGCCTTTATAGAGGTTTCTGGCAACTTCGTGCCTTAAATATATCTGCTATGCCTCCCTCCTAACTTCCCTAATGTCCCCAGCCTCTCGTCCTCTCATGGCCTCTTAAGAGGTCATACTGTACAGCAGAAATATTTTTAAATGACATTTAATAATATTTTTAATGTATATATAAAATATGTATTTCATGTAATTAATATATATAATATACAATAGGTTAATATCTATAGTGTATATATGATGTAATGTGTATAATATAAAGTAACATGTATATATATAGCTTAGGTTCTAAAAGTTTAGGTGCTAGTATGATAGATTCAGATATTAAAAAGTACTATTTTATGCAGTGTGTTCTTCCATGAATTTCAGTATTAAAAGGAAAATTTTCTGTAAGCACCATGGTAAACCTAGCAAACAGAATTAAAATCCCTCTCACCCATAAGGAGAAAATTAATTGCTCTTAGCAGGAAGATAATATTGTGTAGTTTTAAATTTAAGTTCTGAAATAAATATTGAAATTTTAAGTCAGTAAAAGGTCTCAACTTAAGAATGATGTAGGTTTTTAAAATGTAAGTGATAAAATGTAATGCTTTTTTTTTTCTTACATGGCCCTTGATACCCCTTTTGGATCGACTTTTTACCCTCATTGGTACTACCTAGGATTGAAGAGATTGAAATCCTGAGTGTTGTTTGGAAAACAGATTTGTTGTGATTCAGAACTGGGTGTTGGGAACCAAAATTTGTTATCAAAGACTAATAAAATTTTTGATAAATGATTATTCTATAAAGGTAACCAGCACAATAATTGAATACATAACCAGAGAATAATGGCCATATTTGTGATGTACTCCCAAAAATGCATTAATACTGTCAAGAATACCAGACAGAAATTAACTTTAAAAATGGGGCATACAAATAACTGAGAGTTGTACTGCAGGAAGGAACAATTTTAGAAGATAACCACTATTACATTTTCCCAAATAAAGTAATAGCTATATATTTAATAAGGAGATAAGATTGTTTTGTTCTGAGACCACCAAAATACAATCTTTTGATTTAGTTATCTATTTAATGGAAATATCATAACACCTTGATCACTACAGGGATTTTAACTATGCTACTGCAAGATAAGTTCTATCGTGCATGCCATCAGTTCAAGAAGTACTTCTAGGGATGCCTGGGTGGCTCAGTTGGTTAAACGACTGCCCTTGGCTCAGGTCATGATCCTGGAGTCCTGGGATCGAGTCCTGCATCGGGCTCCCAGCTACATGGGGGGTCTGCTTCTCCCTCTGACCTTCTCCACTCTCAGGCTCTCTCTGACTCTCTCTCTCTCAAATGAATAAATAAAATCTTAAAAAAAAAAAAAAAAAGTAGTACTTCTAGGTTAGGCCTGAGCAAAAGGTCAACAAAACAAACCAACAACAACCACCACTACCCTAGAGCTAAGTGTGTTTGCCTCTTTATTCTTAAAGAATTTGGGCACCTGATGGGTATTGTTTAGCCTCTGCTGGAGTTCTTTCACTAACAAGGAGGTCAATTTCCTCAAGGCAGCCTATTGAGGGTGTTAATTGTTAGAAGGTTCTTTATGTGGAAAACAGTGTATCTCTTTGTAATGTTTCTGGTCCTAATTTGCCCTTTAGAGCCACAAAGAACAAGTTAGGTTTTTTGTTTTTTTTTTTTTACATAATCACCCTTCAGAAATTTAAAGATTGCTTCTGAGCCTCTTTTCTGTTTTTGGACCTTCTGGCCTAAGCATACTCAGTTCTTATGAGTTAGTTAGCAATTTTCTTTACCGTTATTTATTCAACAAATGCTTTTGAGCCCTATTATGTATATGAGGCACTAAGGAAATTAAATAATATTAATAAGAAAATTAAATAGTATTAAACTTAAGATGGGGGAGTCACATAAATCAGTACTTATACCGTATTACCTGATTAGTGTTATAAAAGAAGATATAGGATTCATCAGTAGCACTGAAGAAGTGATTAACTTTGGGATAGGAAGTTAGGGAACTCTTCACAGTAGATGAAACATGAATGCTTGGTCTTACTAATGAGAACAGTTGGGATAGGAATGAGGCTGACTGACCCAGAATGTCTGGGTGGTTCAGTCGTTAAATATCTGCCTTCGGCTCAGGTCCTGGGATCGAACCCCTTATTGTGCTCCCTGCTCTGCAGGAGGGCTGTTCTCTTTCTCCTACTCCCGCTACTTGTGTTCCCTCTCTTGCTGTGTCTCTCTCTGTCAGATAAATAAAATACTAAGAAAAAAAATAGTGAGGCTGACTGAAGACCACACAGGCACACAATAGCATGTGCAGAATTTCTGCATGGAATAGCACAGGACTTGGGACTGCAAATTCTCAGTATGACTGCCCTTGGGGCAGGTGAGGCAGAGTGTCAAAATCTGAGGCAAAATGTTGAAGTTAAATTGTGAGGGAGTTTGCATGACAGAACTAAGCAATTTTAAACTGATTCCATCCAGGACGTTTGATAGACCTTTTTTTTTTTTTTTTAAAGATTTGATTTATTAGAGGGAGCACAAGCGGTGGGGGAGGGGCAGAGGGAGAAGCCAACTCCCCAAACCTTAGGCCGGGCTGAATCCCAGGACCCTGGGATTGTGACCTGAGCTGAAGACAAGACGCTTAACTGACTGAGCGCCCCCAGGTTCCCCTGATGGGTTCTGAAAACAAGGGAAGCATACTCAGAATTGCTTTTTAAAATTTTTTTTTAATTTAGGTAGGCTCCATACCCAGCATGAAGCCCAGTGTGGGGCTTGAACTCACAACCCCGAGATCAAGACTTAAGCTTGGATCAAGGGTCTGATGCCTAACTGACTGAGCCACCCTGGCACCCCGCAGAATTGTGTTTTTAGTACGGTGACTCTTGTGGCAGATGATTTGGGACTTGTAAAACTGGGGCTTGGATGCACTGTGGTAGTTTATGCATGCTTGTCAGTCTCTTTATTAAAGTGTGATATCTGGAGGCGCCTGAGTGGCCCAGTGGGTTAAAGCCTCTGCCTTCGGCTCGGGGTTGTGGTCTCAGGGTCCTGGGATCAAGCCCCACATTAGGCTCTCTGCTCAGCAGGGAGCCTGCTTTCCCCCCTCTCTCTGCCTGCTTCTCTGCCTACTTGTGATCTCTCTCCCTCTGTCAAATAAATAAAAATCTTTAAAAAAAAATAAAGTGTGATATCTGGCAGTTAATGTAAATAACATTAAATTCAGTCCTTATCAGAAGGAATCACTAACAAATTGAGTGGCATACGCTTATACCAGATGTCTTTTTGTGAAGCTTTAGTGGAGGAAAACCTTGAATCTGATTTTTGTTTTGAGGGAAGTGGGATGACATCAAAGTGGAGAGTCCTGTGAAAAATGATGTCTACCATGTTTTGTAAGGAATTTGATGAGGGGGGGAAAGAGCCAGAATAGCTGTTAGGCTGGTTGTTTTGCTTATGAATCAGAAAGAAAACAACCTTAGGGAAAATCTGAGAGTGTTAAATGTTGTACAATCAAGTCTTTACGTTCAATGCACATGTTCTGTACATTGCTTCATAAAAGTGGTTGCTGGCAGTATACCCTTCAGCCTTTTCATGAAAGGGATTGAATGAGGTAAAGACAAAGTATCAAGACTTCCAAACTTCCCTGGACATAAGGAATATGTCTTTTTTGTCTCTGCATAGAAGACGTAGGGCCTTATATGTAATAGGAACACAAAGATTTATTGGGTTACAGCTTTAAAAAGGTACAAGAATGTAATATAGCTAAATGTGTGGAACCTTTGAAATGGTCACTCTGGGAGGCTCTCCACTTGTTACCTTAATAGTATCATTTCTCAAAGTATTTTGGTACCTGTCTTTGGGGAGATGTTTCTGTAGAAGAGAAATCTATTGGGCCAGTGTAAGATAGGACTGAAAAATTGAATGTTGGAGGGGATCAAAGCTGAAACACATCAGGAAGCCAACTAAACAAGTTCAGTTGTACATTAACTATAATAAGTACTTTAAGGGGCGCCTGGGTGGCTCAGTCGTTAAGCGTCTGCCTTCAGCCCAGGTCATGATCCCAGGGTCCTGGGATCGAACCCCGCATCGGGCTCTCTGCTCAGCGGGGAGCCTGCTTCTCCCGCTACCATTCCCTCTGCTTGTGTTCCCTCTCTCACTGCGTTTCTCTCTGTCAAATAAATAAAATCTTTAAAAAAAAAAAAAATAAGTACTTTAAATAATAACCTTAGGTATAATAGATTTATCCCCAGGAAAGTAGTTAGACATAATATGTAAATAGTTGTGGTTTGTACAAATCAGCATAAATGATTTCACCTTCATATTCTTTTAAAGGATTAAGTAAGGTCAGAGACTTGGTGTCTGCCACCCTTAAATTTGGTCATCTTGGGTAGATGTGGCTATATCAGTTTAATTTTGGTGGAGCCTAAAACTCTTTTGTTACTTACCACTGTGTTTGCAAAAACAGTCCATGTTTAAAGGATTTTTTTTTAAGATTATTTATTTAGAGAAAGAGAGCACGCATGAGCACATGCAAGCAGGAGGGGCAAAAGGAGAAGGAGAGAGAATGCCAAGCAGACTCCCAAGCTCAGTGTGGAGTCCAACACAGGGCTAGATCTCACGACCCTGAGATCACGAGCCAAAACTAAGAGTCATTCGCTTTACGGAATGCACCATCCAAGTGCTCCTAAAGGAATAATCTTCATATAGATCATAGGAAAATCCATAATATAGCATCTGTAACTGGCAGTGTTATAATGTAAAAGAAATGTTGAACTCTGTATGGTAAAGGTTGCCTTAATGATGTTGAGAGTTTTGAAATATCCTGTTTTTTCTGCTTGGCAAGTAAATAGTTTTTTTTAGGTTTGCTTTTCTCTTTCTTTCTTTCTTTTTTTCTTTCTTTCTTTTTGAGAGGGAGAGAGGGCGAGTATTTGTGCACTTGGGAGGGGAGGGCAGAAAGAGAGGGAGAGAGAGACTTAAGCAGGCTCCATGCCCAGTGTGGAGCCTGATGCAGGGCTCAATCTCATGACCCTGAGATCATGACCTGAGTGGAAATCAAGAACTGGACACTTAACGGGCTGAGCCACATAGGTGCCCCTTCTTCAGCTTATCTGATTAGTAAAACAAATTATTCTCAATATCAGTATAAGTAGATATATCTGGCTTTTTCTTACACTCTGTCTTATATTTTTGATCCTTTATTAATAGCAAACAAATTCATCTTTTGTCATTTTGTCATTCTTATTCATTCTTACAAATCTATACTAAATAACACTTGTTTGCCATCACCAAAGTTTTTAATAATTTTACATATTAGCCTTCATTTTAGATTTGATAAAACTTAAAAACAGCTCATGTAGAATAAACATCTTTTGATATAGTCATTTTTGTATATTGTTTTATTTTATTTTTTAAATTTTATTTGACAGAGAGAAATCACAAGTAGGCAGAGAGGCAGGCAGAGAGAGAGGGGGAAGCAGGGCTCCCTGCTGAGCAGAGAGCCCCATGTGGGGCTCGATCCCAGGACCCTGAGATCATGACCTGAGCCGAAGATAGAGGCTTTAACCCACTGAGCCACCCAGGCGCCCCCAAATAGGGAAACTTTTATTTCTTTTTCCTTCTCAATCTATAAGACTTACTTTTCTTATCGCACTGTCTAGGACTTTCAGTATGATTTTTGAATGGGAGCGATAAGAGTAGACATCTTTATTTTGTTCTAATCTCCAAAATATTTAATCTTTCACAGTTTAGGATAGGGTGTGTGTGTGTGTGTGTGTGTGCGCGTGTGTGCACGTGTGTGTGTGTGTGTTTTAAGATACCCTTATTTAGGCTAAGAAACCTCCATTCTATTCCTAATTTTTTGTGTATTTTTTTTTTCAGTGATAGACTTAGGATATTGTCAAATGTATTAGTTGATATGATCATGTGGTTTTTCTTCTTTAGACTGCTAATATGGTGGATTACATTGATTGACTTTCAAGTACTGAATGAGCCTTGCATTCCTGGGATAAACTCCACTTTTCTTTTTGCTTTTATTTTTAAATATTGTCACTTTTTAATTTTTTCACTTAAATAATGCTTTATTGAGGTATAATTCACATACTGTATAACTGATCCACTTAAAGTATACAATTCAGTGGGTTTTAGTTTATTCACAGAATTGTGCAACCATCACCACAGCTTTGAACATTTTTATCACTCCAAAAAAAAACCCTGTGACCATTATTGAAGATTAAATATACATGAATATATTTTACTTTTATTGTAAACAAAAACACTAACATAATTTCTTTTTTTTAATGCAAGAGGCATAAATGGAAACATATTCACAAATGTGATTATCTTTATTCATCATCATCAATCATTAGCTTGCCTTCCTTTCCTAACTTTCTTTTAGGTTAAAAGATAGCTTACCTCCTGGTGAAATACCTTTCTCATATTTTGCGAATGTTTTGCTCCTTGTTACTGCTTATATTCTTGTTCTAAAAGTTCTTTCCTATACTCTTCCTCTATTCTTCTTCTGGTGGTTTCTGTCTTCCCTCTGAATGTGTTAGGTACTACACTGGGTATAGAGAGATGGAGATTTTCTTCATGAAGCATTCAAGATGTGTAGTTAATATGTAGCACAAAAGCAAATATATTTTTAAATTTTTTCTTTCCTCCTTAATTGTATTCTATTTTGTTCTGTCTGTGCAACAAAAGAATAAAAAGATCTCTATTAGTAAGATATTGCCCAAAACTTATTATGGCTGTCTCAGTTGGTAGAGCATGCCATTCTTGATCTTGGGGCCATGTGTTTGACGCCCATGTTGGGTGAACAGATTACTTAAAAAATAAATATTTGCTTTAAACAAGAAATAAAATGTACCATAAGGTGACTTGTTGACATGAACATAGGAGGAAGAAGAAAATAATGTGTGTTTTTGAACTTTAAATAAGTATCAAAAAGCATTTTGGCAATATGTGGAATGAAAGGAAATAGGAATAGTTGGGTTTGTTTTTTTTTTTTTAAGATTTTATTTATTTGAGATAGAGAACGAACGAGTAGTGAGCAGGGGCGGAGGCAGAGGGAGAAGCAGACTTCCCGCTGAGCAGGGAACCCAACGCGACGTGGGGCTCGATCCCAGGACTATGGGATCATGACCCCAGCTGAAGGCAGACAGTTAACCTGACTGAGCCACCCAGGCTCCCCGAGAATAGAAATAGTTATGAAGCTCTTACATGTTAACCATTCTGTGAAGGACAAGAACAAGTTAAGTGTTTAGAAAGAAAAGGAACTAGCTGTTCAAGAGACCTGACTCAGGTCTCTAGGGATGTGACTTTGGCAAGTGATTTTATAGGCTTTCCTGGTGTGGTGGCAGGGGCACACTGAATGCTTTAAGAATTTGATGGCAGCTATAGACAACTGCCCAAGAAAAATTTCTGTAAGCACATCATTTACTTCAAATTTGCATGCAGTTTGAGGAGGCTTGTGGACCTCTTTTAGCTCATTCATATAGGTTCATTGATTCATGATGAAGAACCTTTGACCTAGTTACTCTCTATAGTTCCTAGCAGCTCTGAAATATTTAACAATAACAAAAAAAATTATAACCTTTACTTTCAGCCTTGAAATTATGTTTTGTTTTTTCTTGACGAAGAGTAAATGATACTGAATTCTGTCCTTTTTTGATAGTTCCAATCTCTGAGAATAGGTAGGTTAGTTTAGCAGTGAATATTAAAAATTCTGTATTTTTTAATTTTTACAATTTGCAATAACAATAAAGATCCAGAAAAAGCCTGAAAAAGAAAATTCTTGGAATTAAAAAAAGCCTTAGTTATCTGGCAGAAAAAGTACTTTTTTTGCATATAGTCAGCTGAAAGTCTTTTTCAAGCGAAATATGATTGAGGTTTGGAAAGAATGTAAGTAATCTTCATGCCAGATCTTTAATCCAAAATTCTCAAGGGTAGCCAAAGTACTGAATTTTAAAGAGACAGTACTTCTCCTTCTTTGAATTAATTATGTAGTCAATTGTGGCATTCCATGATCACTAGATAATGTTTTCTTTTTGGCTTTCTTTTATGCTTTGGGGAAACTCAAGTACAAAGTCCAGGAAGTTCATGTGTTTTCAGCAGTCCTGTTTCTACAGAGATGGAGTTCGAAGATCGGGTCATGATTTCTAGTTTTGTTTTGTTTTTTAACTGATTTTACTCTTAATTGAAGTTGGATTCTTAACTGTTAGGAAAAGCATTCTAACCCCTTCTTATATACAACCCCATTTAAGTGATGACTGGAATTTAAAATAGTTAATCTAAAAATTAAATCTAATTTTTAATCTAAAAAAAAAAAGGAATCTAAAAAGTTAAAATAGTCATATAGGTGTAAATGTTAGGCAAAAAGAATGATCTTTTTTTTTTTTTTTCCCTGGAGCTAACATTGTTTGCAGTTAGAAGATTGAAGATTAAGGCAGTCCCAGTTTTCTGTGTCAAATTTCATAGTCTGAGAAACTATGGATTTACATGGTTTTGTCTCAGAATTTACATGGTCTTGTCATGTTTACATGGGTTTGCCAGTTCTTGAAGACTGAAGCCCTAGAGATTCTACTACTTTAGAAATCACGGTGTAAGTTTTGCCCCGTTTTGGTTTGCTTTATCCTTTAATACAGTGTAGTAGGCAAGTAGTCTGATTGTTTTATCATATGTAACTCTTCTTGTGTGGTAAAAGAAATGAAATCTTGGAAAAATGAAACAGACACATATACATAGATATGTGAAGCAAATATTAGTATTAATAAGCAAGAATCATTCACCAACCTTTATTACAAAAGCCACTGAGAAGAAAGGCTAGGCCTTTTTTTTTTTTCCCTCTCCCCTAACCCCCCATCATTTTTTTTTTTTTTTTTTTGGCTGTGCCTCTTTTTCTTTTTTATGTTTTCAGTGGTATGGAAACATTGAACTGCTACTTCTCACCTAGTGCTGTTTCTTAGCTGATACAACAGATTTTCTCATTTTCCTTTTGCTAAAAAGAGTGGACACAGATTAGAGGAGAGAATGGAAGGTGGTGTGTTTATGTCTTTGTGTGTGTAGATAATTGTATGTGTGAACATAGTGTTGATTGGGGGTAAGAGAATGAACTTAGTGGAGAAAAGATGGATTGCCACTACCATTTCCTATTCTCTAGACAAGATGTCACAGAATGGAAAAAACAAAACAAAACCCCAAATACCCAAACTAAAAAAATAGTGTTTAATATCTCCATTGTATCTGAAGCAATGAGATACTTTCGACTTCTAAAAACTTGACTTTCAGAGTTTTGGGAGAACCAGTAAATACTTTATCAGCCCATCTGAGTTTGGAATCAGTAGGGGAAAAAAAAACATAGGATATAGACAAATAGGGCCTTAAAACATCAACTTTATGCTGATGAAATCTGGATTGAAAGACATGCCTTTGGCTGCAGTGTGCCTTCTAAAACTCCCCCTTATATATCCAACTAGTCACTAGCATAGCCGGTCTTTCCTTAGGTAGTGGGAGGCAGAGGGCTACAGAGGAAGCCTAACCTTATATCATTAGGGAAGCAGAGCAAACTGTATCTTCTCTGCTATTAGGCAGCCTGTTTGTTACCAAAATTTAACCCCTCAGATGGAGAATAAGGGAGCAGAAAGAAGCTAGGAGTGTACCTCCTTTCCATCTCTCCCCTGAAACATGAAGAATACAGAGTACGATTGACCTTTTCTTCCCAACACTGCCATATAATTCTCATTTGTACAGTCAAGCTCTACCTCTGAAATCCAGAGAGGAAGAACTGTCCTCTTTTTTTGTGTATGGGTGCTTGAACACATTTGATTGGTTTTGCTAAGAACCTTTAGTGTGGACTTAAATTTAAGAAATTTAAATATGTTGGGGGATAGAAAAAAGGGAACTGTGTGTGTGTGTGTGTGTGTGTGTGTGTGTGTATTCACTTTGAAAGGGTGGTGAGGAGGAACCTAGTCCCACACATTTGCACTGAGACCTCAATTTCACCAGTCCCCTGATAGTGGATTGGGGGACAAGGGATGGGGTATAGGAAGAATGACAGCATATGGCATATTTTTGAATTATTAATGTACCTTTTTGTTATGTTTTCCCTTAAGATTTAATAGAGTGGTACTCTTCCTAGACTGACTATTAGAACCCATTTGATTTGTACTATTTTAACACAATTTCATAATTTGTAACAATATCTTAAAATTACTTTTTGTTGCAGATGTATGCCTTTTAGTTACACTATATACCGTTTCTGTGGCAGGGGATAACCTGAAAACGTAATCCGAAATTTCTTAGTGGCATAAGAAATTAATGTGGAACATTATCTGGTGGCCTTTCTTAGCAATTGGATACCTGTTGGCTCATATTTCTTTTATGGAAATTTCTTATAGTAACCAAGGTTTATTGGATATGTAAGCTTAAGGTATTTGGCTTTGGTTTGTTTTAATGATTTAATTAAAATTTAAACTTCATGCTGAACTTATTATCATTGTAATATTATGCTGTAAAACAAGTTGAAACCAGGCTTTCTATTGTGAATGTTATGCATTTATTTTGCTTTTTTCCTTTCCAATCATATCAAGATTCTTCAGAAAGTACATCCATATAAAGGCTTACTGTTGTTTGGTTTAAGATGTTCGTGTTCCTTGACATCAATTTTGGAAGTCTAAAATATCCTCATAAATTAATTTCAAATGTAAAACCACATCTTAACAGGCCTTTGTGATGCAGAATAATTTCTGTTGGTCTTTGCTAAAAGATCCATGTATATTTGGCATTTTAGCTGTGATTTATAAAGAGTTCTGTAACTTATAGGTGGCCTGATGCACAGTATTACTATGTATAGCTGCTAGTTTTTCATATGAGAATGTGTTTGGGAGTGATTATAATACCTTAATCATAGATAAAAATCATAGATTACAAGGACCACCCTTGTATGGTGGTGGTGGATATCCCCTTTTCTACAAGCTTAGGTATACTTATTTGAGCCCAGATTGACAGATATTTCATATTTTAAGTATTCCTCTTATGGTCAGTTCACATCTCTATAAATTTGTCTCAACCATTACACTGAGGTGGTTACTGGGTCAGAAGAGTTCTTGCTAACAATTAGCTCTTGGGGGCGGGGAGAAAGAAGTATACAAGGAACAATAAATTTGTTTGTTTGGTTTTTACAACTACCAACTCTAATCATTGACCAGAATCAGATCTTTCACTACAATCTTAATTGTTTCAAATCTAAAAACCCATAAATCTCTTGCCTCCTCACAATGCATAAACAAGGTAGTTTTATGAAGGGAAAAAAATAGCATTTCATTCTCTATACTAGAAATGTAGAATTACATATATAATTAAAGCAGGCTAACACAAAATAGAAGGGGTTATGCAGTTTTTTCAAACACAATGAAACATAGTTTCAAATAATGTGAACTGGCTGAGAATACAGATATATAGAAGCAGAAAGAGGAGACCACAAGCATAAGATGCAGTTATACCAAGAGAGAGTAATAATCACAGATCAAAAAATTCTCCATGCTCAGAGCTTTACAGAGAGCTCTTGGGGGGGGTAGTATGACACCCAGGCGCCCCTATATCTCATGAGTTTTGGTATGTTGTGTTTGTTTAAATTCATCTCAGAGTGTTTTATTTTGTTTTTTTTTTCTAGGTAACCTTGTGATTTTTTTTCTTTGACCAACTGGTCATTTAAGACTGTTTTGTTTGGGGCGTCTGGGTGGCTCAGTGGGTTAAAGCCTCTGCCTTCAGCTTAGGTCATGATCTCAGGGTCCTGGGATCAAACCCCATGTCGGGCTCTCTGCTCGGTGGGGAGTCTGCTTCCCCCTCTCTCTGCCTGCCTGTCTGCCTACTTGTGATCTCTCTGTAAAATAAATAAAATCTTAAAAAAAATTACTGTTTAATTTCCACATATTAGTGAATTTTCCAATTTTTTTAAATTAATTTTTATTAACATATAATGTATTATTTGCCCCAGGGTACATGTCTGTGAATCGTCAGGCTTACACATTTCACAGCACTTAACAGCACATACCCTCCCCA